>JADWOT020000001.1:12896679-13121005 GCA_036345935.2 Taenia hydatigena
AATTCACTAATTTTGCTGAAACCAGGTTCTGGTGAATCTTTCATTATTGCGGTCATGCCAACGGTGGATAAGACTAATTAGACTGGAAAACATTGAAGCGAATAAATGCTTCTCTCACGTGGTGCATTCGATCATCAGTTTGCTAGTATGATCATCCTAATTGCATTTTTTAATAGAGCAGGAAGGAGGAAACCTCGATTACTACATTTTGCATAAAGATCTACATTCAGAAAGGCAGCAACAGCAAAAATGAGGCACTGTTGCATTCCTTTATGTCTCCTTTGCTTGCTTTACACCATCAAGATACCACAAATATTTGAGATATTAGGGCGGGTGTGGGGTCATCACAGCAGGTTGGGTAGTGGAAGAAGATTTAATATGCATTGTTCGAGACGTTAAATTTAAAATATCTAAGAAGAAACATGGAGTTAAAATATTTTTGAAGCAACAGTTGGTCAAAATGAAAACTGGGTGGAATGAACGTGTTGAGATATTCATCTATTGGTGTTTGGGGGAACCAAAGATGCTTTCGTCACGAATAATGGGTAGTATACAGGACGTTTGTCAAGCTCTCCTTATTTCTTTACTAAATGAATTGTAGATGTGATGACACTGATTACTTCTTTCATGGAGCCATGGTATTTGCATTAGAACTGCGTATTTTATCTTCACCACCTAAAATATTCGGTCTACCACCCCTCCTAGCAACGTCGATTTTGTGGAGCTGAAACTGCATTGGTGTGGAGCCACAATACTTATAGAAATGTATGCGGAATTCTGGTGGTAGTAAATAGGATAAGGAGAGGTGCAGAGTTGGTTCTGTTTGTGTACTCTGATCTGCGTTCGATCACAAACCCATATAGGCGACTTGCAACTACTGCTAAACACTGGCGGAGAATACACGACAGTGGAACAGGAACGTATCCATCTGCAGTTACTACTGACTAGACACAAAAATACTTCTTCACCGTCTATCACTATTGAATTTCACTGACCAGTTCTTAGGTCGACTGGAAGAACTGCCATTGAATTTCATAAATTCATGAGCAGGCGAGCTGACGTGACTGGAATCATTACGAAAAATCTTACTCACAGTGTGCGTGCATCCCGGCTACTAACCTCCACCATTCCTAAATTAAACTAGCCACTGATACTGCAGCTCACGTGTCTATATATGAAAGCGATTACTATGATTCGCAGCGAAAGCCACGAAGCCGAAAGGAGGCAGATCACATTCATCATCACAAAATTCGACAGTTGTCTTAAGAATAAATTTGTGTAAGAATATGAGATTTTATCGTAGCATGGCTATATTTAGCACCCCACTTCGCATATTCTTTTGTAAATTTACAACCACGTCACAACATTTGCAGGGTTTTGATGCTATGCTTTTTCTAACGAAGGAACGAGGCCTTTTAATTTTTCCTCTGTTTCTAAAGAATAGAAAATGCTGTGTTGCAATCGCGAGACCTGCCAGTTGCTTGATGCATTAATTCATATTTCTTTAATCACCTCTTGCTGGTAGGTGAGTAAATGTAATCGCAACCGAGAAATGGGCATTTAGACTTCACTGCAGGCGGCAACTACGGTGCAAAATTACACTCCAGTGTACGTTGGGGCTGACTATCCTGAGCTGATGCAGCATGAACTGTGGACGCGCGTAGACTACGATAATGAACTAAGAATGAACAACTCATCGTCTCATACACTTGGATCATGTCAACTGTCGAGTGCTCAACTGCTTTAACACATTCCAATCAACCATATCCATAGCAGCTTTCGTTATTGCAAAATGCATTTTGACTTGTAGCCCCTTTTCTTGGTTGCCTTTGGCATTTGTGAAACCATACCACCAATTATTTGCCGTGTTGATTTGTTGCACAGCTCTTATCATATAGGTTGAATAGGCACAGAATGCACATTATGGGACAAAACTTTACGTTCCCTGTCAATCTAAGTTTCACCGCTTGCATGTACTCAAACTAAGCTCAATGTGCCTCCCTCTTTTCTTGCCTAACAGGGCAGGAGATAATGACTTCTGCAGACACCAGCACAGTTTCAAAACTCACACTTTGCCATTAATTACGCAAGTCCCTCAAGGCTTCAGGAATCATTTTTAACACTGCCTGCCAACTAAGCGAAATCGAATCACTCCAAGACCGTACGGCACTGCATCACTGCAAGTTAGTTCCATTAGTTGTTTTGATTTCTCGCAAAATTGACGTTATGAAGCATAGTGTTGCCCTCTAGGCGTAGCACTGCCCTTCGACCGATTCACTGACCTTACTATTTTCAAGAAGTTTCTCCCAAACATCCTCCACTTATAGCGAGTTCCCCCAAGCAGATAGATCGAGGACATCAGCAACGTTCGGCCTTTGTAAGCGAACGATTCATTGTGAACAACAGCATCTGCAGCCCATCACAAGCACGAACAAAGCATAGTCTTTTGAGCATAAGGTTTCGCGCACTTCAGATCTGCGAGTAGGTGGTTTGAGAGAAAACAGTGATGAAATTTTTGATCAATTAGCAACCGTGGCAGCACAAGCCGTTCCGCGTCATAAGCCATTCTTCCATTTTAGTCACTCGGCCAGCCACCCACCCTACACGAGTGTGAAGTAGATGCACGACAAACAATTACATGGCCTAACAATCCTACTGTGCGGCATGTAAATGGTAGTTGCATGCCCAGCCTCCACAACGACAGCCACTTCGAAGCCAGCGTAGGAGTGAACCAATTGTCTCATCGCTGCTAACACATCAATCTCGAATGAGACCAGACAAAAGCCATATGTAATTCTTTGTCACTCAAAGTAGGGAGTCCTTCCAAATGCGATGTCCTTCGGGTGGCTTATCATCACAAAAACCGAATTGTTTAGGCCAGTTAATTACAAGCGGTACACTTTGATGCTACCTGCCACACCTATTCAAATGCTATACAAAAATGTTCGAAGAATGTCAGGCCTCTACCTAAGCCCTAAAACTGCAATGCATCCCAGTCGCTTCCAATCCAAATGTAACAGAAATCAAAGCTCAAACAGCAGAAAGCATCGCATCAATACTGGTGCACGTGATTCACAACGTGCTGCAACGATAGATGATTCGCATAAGGTTGACGAATTTTTGGCAGCAGGTGATATCACAACCGCGGTGTAAACCCGGAACCAGTGCAACTTAATGTGTTCAAATGAGAACTGAGAGATCCGGGCAATTTAAGTCACCCGATTGGGTTGCCTAAACACAAGTAGGTCGTACAATACAATCATCCATATTCGACAATCAAACACCAGTTTCGATAGTACAGACTCCTAGTCAATAAGGCTAACTAATTTTTGAAAGGGTGAATCATGCGTAGAGTGATCTTTCAGATGCCTCACAGATACTAAGACACAACATCGGCAAAGGAAAACCTGAATCTGCATCGAGGTAATAGCCAGCTGGCAAGAATCTTCAGCAGCTTTCAGTTGACTCGAGGGCGGTAAACAAATATTTGGATGTTAAATTAAAACTGACTACCGATTAGTAAAAAAATCCAATTTAATTTCAGCAAAACATGTTGTGGGAAAGAGGCATATACATTTCGGGCAAAGTAAGTCCTAAAGTTCCTTTCTTTCCCTTCTCTAAAGCATCGACAAGCAACAAGAACCACATTTTCATCAGGTTCTGCCACCTCCAGGGCCTGTACGACCGCATCCATAACCTCACGGACAGACCGTCAGTGATGTCCAAATTCGTGGTTGCGATGATAGTGCTGCAGCAAGAGGCTCAAGGTGGTAGAGGGTTGCAGATTCAACAATGCGGTGTCGATCACTGCCTTTGCCGCATCGCATTTTTCGTCTTTATGAAAAGTAGGATCACAGTGAAGTAAAGGTGAATAGGTAACAAAGTATAGAGGCATTATGTGAGGAAAGCAACTGGGCCGATGATAACATTCCACAATGACAAAGGGCAGCCACAAAAATCAAGCCAAGGATAAAAGCTAAAAACCAACCAAAAATCAGCTTTCGCAAGTTGGCCAACATGGAGGAATCGACATCTGTCTACAAATCACATCACGTAGACTCTCTGCTGAACTTAGAACACACGCTGGCTCAACATTCGCACTTAACTTCCACAGAACTTCACAAAATCTGTTTTTTAGTGTAAAAGAGACAAATCTTGTTGCCGCCTTCACCTCGAAGCAAAAACCTTAGCCCAACCGCACTACAATCAGCAATCGGAGAGAAGTATCAACTTGATGTTGATATTAATTAATGCTTCCATTCAATAATCCTCCTCTTGCCTTCGTCTATCTTGTAAAGATTAGGATCGTAAGGGATTTAGAAAAATCGAGTGCTGACGTCAAATGCTCGAAAATCCAACTAAGGAAATAATCATGATATCGAATGGAAGGAGAGAGAACACCACGACTCTACGTGTTGTGTCGCCTTGCTTTTGTTCGGCTCAAATACCCACTACCGAAACACGTCTAAATAAATGAATCATATAGCACACTGCAGAAAAGAGATGATTAGCTCACACAACACGACTTCTCCCACCCCACTTTCAACAAATTTACCGCAGCAAAGTGCTTGATTACCCCATTGCCATCGATAACCTTTTCATAAAAATAAATGCATCTATCTACCGAAATAGCCCCACACCGCTAATGCTACTACTTGAAGAAGGGGGAAATAAAGAAGCGGGCATAAAAATTTGTGCAAGATATACGTAAAGAGGAGGTGGGTGTGAAAAGAAGGCAAATAAAAAGAAGTAGCGAAGCCGTAGCCGGAAGAGTTTGCACGGGCAAGGAATATGGGCGGGTAAGACCTTAAACGGCTTTCGGTGCGCGTCCTTCTTTCCCCATCGGACAAGAACTGTGATTTATGTCATGCTTATGTGACAGCTTTGTTCCGAAGAATTAAAATCCACTGAATGAACGACATTTTGTTTCTAACAGAATTTCAACTTCCTCAGGTAGGCGTAAAGATAAAATAACAGATGCCTTTTAACATGGATCTCATGGAAGGCTTTGGTTTAAAACAGGGCCCTTCAGTGATGTGTGGAATATGAGGCAACTTCATTAATTTAAACTGTGGTCTTAAATAAGAACGATCAATCAGCATAAAATTTGCTTGCTACAACTCAAAAGTAGAGGGGAATCAACTCACTGAGGTCATGACTGTGCTGAATTGCGAGTCACCTCCGCACTGTTATTTTGCGATTATCTGCACCGCTGGAGCGATGCGCTTCATGGTGTACGTGACGGATGCATTAAAACACTTTGTAGAAGAGATGGCACCCGCAATCAGGCATAAGTGCACAAGCGCTGTGGCATGATAGTGGCAATGAGCTGGAAACGCGATCCAAATAAAATTACTACTTAAGCGACTTCGGCAAATGGTTGCTACTGTTAAGTACATAAGGAGGATGCGTGTAATTTTAAAGGGAGTTTTTCAGCTTAACCAATGATTGGGGTCCCAGTGAGGAAAAACAAACACATACATGAGGTGTACACTAGGCTTTTCTTTTAGAGCAATCTCTAGGTTCACTTTTACATCGATATTCCGTCTGTTTTATGAATGCTCGGAAGACTTTGGTGCGAAACCATTAGTCAGCACTTCGGAAATATTTCATGGCAGCCAAAATCAACCATGGGCAGTAGCCTCAATGTTCAGTGCAGCCAATTTTTTAAACCTTCAAATGATTGTGCTTCTTCTCACTAAAGTTTAATTTGCATCGCACTAGTTATGCGGCCTCTCATCGTCAGACACGCGATTATTTTAAACGTTCCAATGAAGCAGTTCTTTAAGTTATTTAAACAGGTATGCGACTAGCTCTATCAATAATTACACACACTATTGTTTCAATGCACTGCCATTGTCTCCCATTACCGTTGTTATTAGTGGTGATTTGACTGGCCCTTTACATTTGTAAACCCCGTCGATACATGTTAAGGCACCAACTATGACAACATTGATTTTGCGAAAGTATTAGCATTTTTATCCTTAAAGGAATACGCCACTCTGAATTCACGAAGCTGGGACTTGCGTGCGAGCAGATGTATCATCCTTTTCTTAACCTCAAAATTTTGTTTTACCGAAACCGTCCATACACATTTGCGCCTCCTTACATTTTGATAACGCAGATTTTTCAGTTGCCACTCCAACACTGCTGTCCCTTTTCGCGTGTTCCTTTGGCAATGGGAGCCTTCCGCATAAACATTTACAAACCCTTAATTCGGTTTGCTTTATTTTTTAAAATTCTGTGGTTTTGATGTGCGTCGTGTCAGTGCGGCTGCTACTTGAGTGAATTCGTGAACAATCGCAACCAAGCCCATGAGTATTGAGGAGCAGATTGCGGCTTAAGACTGAAGACTTTGCCTTAATTCAGCCCTTTATTTCGGTGTCTCATGATGGGTGTTATATATTAGCATTTGATTATACAATTAAAGCAACTTTGTGTGTTAACAGCATAGTCTTCTTGGATAGCGTAGGGATATGCTTGTTTCCTGCATCGGCGAACGCCGCCTACAAATTTGCTTAGCAAGCCCTTCCTTGGACGTTACTCTTGCTACCTCCCCCTAAGTTAGGGTTGGTCTAAACTTCTATTCACTTGGTGCAGTAATATCTCATTATTATCATTTACTGCAAGCCCCTCTGTACTCACTGGCATTCGCCTTCCTGATTGAAGTCAAAAAAGGGATCGTCACAGGTGAAATACCCCTTTGAATGAGGAGCTAGGAGGGCTGAAGCAGGAAGGAAAATCAATTTTGACCTAACCAAGTCAATGTGCAGTCTTGCTGATGTAGTGGTCGCCGCACACAAAGCAAGAGGGCGATCAAGGTGAACGCTGAGGGAGACGCACAAAGATCGGCAAAGTAAGAAGGTAATCATTGTGCAATCTCAACAGGCATGGATGCACTTTCAGGACAAGCCCCGGGTAGGTGGGTAGATCGCTACGCTGGCAAAAGTTGACAATGATGATGCCACCGATAATGACTGCTCGCCACGACATAAAGACAACAGCAGCGAACCAAAAATCCTGCACCTAATATCACCAAGAGAGTATCAGGGAGAGGCCAACTTCTGTGCAAGGCTGTTAAGAGTACCCACAGTTGCGTTAGAAGCAGCAAGCCAAGCACTATCCTCGTTTTTCAACGTCAAGCACCAAATATGCGCCCTGCAAGAAAAAGTAATTATTCGGCTCGGTTTTCTACTGCTACTGCAAGAATTATCAATGATGAATCTTATCATCCTTAGTTTAACGTGATTTTTCCCACTAAAAGGCGACACCTATTTGAGCCATTAGCACTCATGTGGGGAGGTCGCGGTAAAAGAACAACGATGATGCGATGAAATATATTCGACTTAGCTCCAAATGATAAAAATTGGGAATTAAAGTTAACGAAGGATCGACTGAACCTAGATTGAACGCTATAATCAAAGTTGTAACGGTCAAATTTTGGTAGACATCACTAGTGTTCCAAGGCAGTAAATGTCAAGGCATGGTATTTGAAGACCGCAGTTTGGTTTTCGACAAGTGCGAACAATGCTGTATTCAAATAACGTGGCAGCAATCCTATTCCCATTTTCTGACCTCTACTGCGCACAGGCTTTAACCGATTGGAGGCAATTACCATGATAATACACTTACGCCAGAAAATTGCTGGATACTTACTCACTAAGAGGAAAAAATGAAACAGCCCCAGAGCAAGAGCTTGGGCAAAAGGATTTAGTGCCCCGCATTCATGCATGTGTCGAGTGGACAGTGCTGAATGACTCTACAAAGGCTGCAAGAGATAAACCTCACTGATTTGGACACCATTCAACACCATTATTGACTTAAAATTAGTTAGGCTGATTGTTGCTTTCTAAGTACAAAGGCATGAAGGCGTTGATGCATTAAACGTTATAAACCAATTTCGCTGCAAAACCATCGATGCCGCCGTGATGACAGACTTTAACAAAGTAGGCACTAAGGACGGAATAGTAGTGTCCACTTATACGAAAGGTGTGAGGGTGTCAACCCCTCTCGCATTCCTTACTGTAGGGCTCATGCATGTTGAAAGGATTACCAGTTTAACAGCATCCTTTGTAGTGCTATACAAGAGCTTGTGTTACTTCTTTCACTCGGACTTATTATATGATGTTATTTCGTGGCTGAATCTGGTTACTGCACATATGAATGTTGGTGACTCATCCTATCGGCTGCTTTCGGCAACAAAGCATTGTATCTTGACCTTGCCACCTCACTAAGTTCACCTCAGTAGAACTTTTGATAAGAGAGAGCAAAGCTGGTTTGTTAAGTTCCACTCATTAACTTTGACTTCTTTGTACAACCCATCATTCCAGTGAAATAGTCAACGTGCGTTGACGTATTCAGCCACCTACGCATTCATCGACTCGTCTGCTCGACTAGTCTATCTGCCCATCGCTGGATGGTCACTTAAAAAGGTGCTATTTTCACTCTGTCGTATGATTCCCCCAACTGTTCTACTCAGATTTGCAATGTTACTTTGTTACCAAAGGGCAAGTGTGTACAACACCTCCTTTAAGAAGGCGCACCAATGCGCAAACACTTAGGATTATTGAGCTTATTCAAATGACTGGCTTTGCCAATCCATCACTCCGGTAGGATTTTTTCGCGTTGTTAACCTAAGCTACCACTCATGCTGTGAGGGCAGGCACTATAAAAATACATGCTTTTCTTTCTCTAAAGTTTGAGGGGATTCAGACTATCCTAGAGCTAGAAACAAGTATTTTCTGACCTCACTCAGCTTGCATGCTCCTTAGTGCAATTTAGCCGACACCAGCATACAACTGGACTCGCAATCGACGGTACTTCGAATCAACTTTCATGCATGGCTGAGCAGTGCAAAAGTTCGCGAATACAATCCCACTTTTGCTAGTTTTAAGTGGTGATCGAGGGCATTTAGAACTAAGTAAATAAAGTTGAGTAGGAGTTGAGCTTTGGAGTGTTTATTTTTCCTTTCTCGAGCCACCTCATAGCTATCTGGCAAATGCTGGATCAAACGTACGTACCTTCAATTCGTTCGTTTTAGTTAGTGATTAAGGAAAGATCTTGCAGTGCCCAAGCTTGGACGCAGAATTCGCTTGGAGGATGAATGAATGGCCCCACATTGCCGACCACACTTACATTTGATGGCGTTTAAATTTACTAAATCCATAAATCAGAAACGAAAAATGCCAGTCATTTTGAAGCTTCAGCCACGGTGATAACTGCGTGTATGATAACCACAGACTTCTACCATACTCTTGGTTGTAGCTTGAATTCCCATTTTGCTTCATTGTGTGCTGAGGATATTTTTGGGTCAGAGCTTGCTGGCACGTGTGATGTGTGAGTGCATTGAATTCAACTATGGGAAATGGAAATGGCTAAATGCGTGAGGCATTCTAGCCTTACTGTCGCCTAGACTGTTTAAAGTCTAAAATGCATTCCAGTGGTAATCAATTGCTGATAGACTGCGTTAAAAGTAAGCAAATTGTTAACTCAACGATTTTTGAGTGCATGACTAGGCCGGAAGTTTAAATTGCCGTTCAGGATGAAGAGTATGGATACATGGTAAGAATCGCCCCATTATAAATGCACAGCTATGCATTGGCATTGGCTCGAGAAGCATTATTTTTATTAGTTTCTAAAGGTATAATCTTTTTCCTTTTGCTGCAAATGCCAGCGCGATTAAACTCACAATGGAGAATCCACGTTAAAGTTCAATAATTAAGTGCTGATCATACCCTTCTTCAGGCACTTTTTATTTCCCAATTCCTTGGCAATACATTAGGTTATGTAGATCGCAACCAAGCAGTTTTAATAATGCTGTAATTACTATAAATTACTTGGGCACTCTCGACCTATATCTGCTTGTTAAACTTTGTTACCCAATAACGGCCCTCATTTTTATTGTCACTTACTTGGCCATGCCATTTGGGTGATAACATATTGTGCACGATTGGATCGTTGCTTCGCAATAACTTCCTTCCACGGCGAGTCCAGTCCCATTCCTCCAGCAATAATGGTTACATGCAATGACAGTTTCAATATTCTTAGGTTCAACCACATTACAATACTTATCAGTCATGTTTATGCAACCTTCTGTTTCACCTGTGCTATTTCGTGGCGTTCCGACGAATGCCAGCTTCAAAGCCTCTTCGATCACTGCGATCGTTTATAGGGGTGATGTGCAAGCTGATAGACAGTCCCGAAATCGTTTTACTGCTTTCCTCCGCAAAATGTCGGAAACTTATTAAGGCCTAAGTTTATGTGAAATCATTGGGCGATATTCTATGCAATAGTTGTCCCTTTTTTTTCCACTATAGAAATTCGCTTTGACATTTAAATAGACTGAAGCTCTTTTTGTACAACTGCAGTACTTCATAAAAATACATGTTACAGAATCTATCATCATTACATTTTCGCCCAAAGGCATGACCACTCAGGTGCACCCGATGCCTTTCAAAAACTGTACGTCAAACATTTTTCGCAGGGAAGACATGAAGCTAGGCGATACTAAGTTGTTGCAGCGAGCAATAGCAGCCCACTTACTGAGGACGCGCCGACTGAAAATATGCTAAAGCGTGGTAGCTTACTTTTCCGTTTCCCTTCGTCATTGCACCAATGCACGCCACACTTCAACGCTTATAATACAACGCTGACGCTATCAAAACGATGCTCGGTGAGCATTCCATGATAAGCCTTAACTAGGCCACAATTTTGCGATTGCAGTGGTGAAAGCCAAACCGAAGACCCGATGCCTAAAACAAGGTAATAGAAGGCCATTTGGTTGCACGATGTGTTATTAATTTGTAGAAATTCGTCTATTGGGTGAAATCTTTAATACGTGCCATCTCATCATTGCGTAGATTGCTTTTATGATTTCGGTGTGAGTTCAACAAGTGTATCAGAGGAGCATGAAAGTTTTGAAAAGTTCATTTAGTAAACGAAAAAATGATTGCATGCTTTGTCGGACTTAACCATTCAGTACTTTAACGCAAGGGCATATAATAATGAGAAACGCACAATCTTGATGCGTCAATGTGTAGTGCAGATGAAAATCGCAGAAAATTGGATCTAAGTCAAAGGATCAGTATACTCCGATGTAACCTATTCATGTTTGAGCGGTTTTGAGCAAGATAATGTTATCGGTTTCTAAGTTCGTTGCAGTTTTATCAAAACAAAATCACACTCTTTGTTGGCTTTATTTATTCGCCCATCTGCCGGTTTGACAATTTATTTTAACGAGAAAAAATTTTTGTCTCACTGATTCAGTAGTGAGATGCCACGTTGAAGACTCCTCTTGAATGACCTCTAAAGTCAGTTATAAAACGCTTGTTTGCTTGTATCTTTTGAAGCAGAGGCAGTCGGTGAAAATGAAACTCGTTGGGGAACGGCCGTCAACTCCACCAAACTTCTTTTTTTCTGGGTCTTTCTTTAGGCTATCCTCACCATCAGATTCAGCAGTATAGAAGCCGGACTAGAAACGTTGTGCACTAGCCCTCATTCGGAAACATTTTCTTCCGCATTTTATGGCATTCCAAGAAATTCAAGATGCTGCAATTGTAGAAGGGACATCTTGCCTCCACTCCAGCATGACCGGCATCGAAAGTTGAAGTGACATCATTACCATAAATTTCAGGCATAATTTTACTAGCAGCCATTTGTTGCTCCGGTATTTGACTGCGGCAGCTGTGAACGAATTTACACTTGCCCAGAACAGTAGAGTAGATTGTCGCAATGGCAGCTCCATATTTCCAATTTTTCTCTTAGTTCTCACTTAGAATTATGAAAGACGAAATTTACCCAAACCAAAGTACAAAATCGGATTTTTCCAGCGACGATGTTAATGATGTAAACAAATCCCAAAGGCAGAGATGAGAAGTGAGTAAGGAAAGGCAGCCCTGGTTATTTAATAGAGTCATTTTCACTAAGACGTGGCAGACTTATCAATCAGAGGAATAAGCACGGACGGCTTTAAAGGAGCAGGCTATGCATAAGATATTGAAGAAATCTTATAAGAACCATCAGGCATCTTAGACAAATGAAACAATTCACAACCCCTACTACAAAGCACAAGCGGAAGGAGGTTGCAGTTAGCGCGATACCAGCAGTGGCGTAATCTGAAATATCTAAGACGACTGGTTTTATTGGGGGATATCAACGTCGCCCCTTAAGAGCATAACCGGAGGACCAACTCACAGCATTTTCGTTTACCTACAATCACAAAGTAGAGACAGTCACGATCTCGAAGGCAAAATGATTCCAGTGAGCGTTCATTTTACGACCTAACAAGCAAACGCAGCCCTCGCTTCACGTCAGACTCTAACAAAAGCTTTAGCCGCACTGAATACGCTTTCTCTATTTATCGGCCTTTACAACTGATGAGCATGAAATATATATCAGCCTTTACGCCTGCTTCATAAGGTCTATCTTTTCAAAGTATTCGATAATCAGAAGTGTTAACGAGGTGCAAATTAGGGGTCAATTCAGAATGCCTTTTCAAGCAGGTCATTTCGCACTTTGCTTTGATAGAAATGCAACGTAAAATGCTTCCTTAGTTTTAATGTTACAGCACTTTAAGGCTAAAAGACTTGGCCTCAAGAGGTGCAGCACTGCTCACATCAAATTCTGGAACCGCAACTCTAGTTATTCGACAAGTCGGAGGTCACTCACTGAAACGCATTCAAAGCGCTGTTCCTCTTATGAGTTAGCTTCATAAAACCACAGCAATTTGACAAAGAAAGAGAATAACCTTTCTTGTTGCTAAGCGCTTTGAAAAGCATTTGCAAGTATTACACGCTTGCAGTTGCGTACAATGATGTTATAACCAAGGGGAAATAGGTGGTTGCTAAAGGATAGCTGGACGGCCACGGATGTGGATGAGTGATCGATTGATGCGTAGATGGATCTATAGATACATAGCTGCTGTTTTGACACCAGTGTTAATTTTGCACATACATGGCTTGCTGATTGAGCGTACATAACAGTCTACGGATGTGTTGCTTGTCAGGGCTCGTTGCCAAATTTCAGCACTTTCATTGCCGCTTGTTCATATCGCTGTACTCGCCCTTAGCCTTGTGCCATTGACCCACCTTAAATCTACATGACCTTCAAGCCTAGTACTACTAAGAGCTTAATTGTTAATGTTAACCCAGTTCCGTTGGCAGTTAAGACTTATTTCTTATCGGTAACACGTTTCTTCACTCGCTACCATTCTGTCACATGTCGGAGCCCATTGTTTCCCTACACACTCATTTTTGAGCACTGAATGAACCGTCTGCTCTTACCTCCTGCTCAGAGATTGCCCAAGTTGGCAGCTCTGTAGCATTAAGCCTCACTGCCTTAGACGTCTACTTAAAGCAGAATTATCTTTCGAGAGAAATTGTATTGGTTATCAAGCACGAGCCACATGCATCGCTAGCCATCCTCACATCTCTCATCTACCGATTTTACTTTCTTAAAAGCTGTTTTGTTTGTATTCTCACAGTTTATTAACCAATCACGTCTCATTATTAGTAACACACTACCAAGATCACCATTTTGCTTGACTGAGCTGCGTATTTTAAAACACCGCAATCGAGGATGGTTCTGCCAGCCACGATCCTTGCAATAACCCTTCAAACATATGCTTACAAACATCACCACGTTTCCAAATGGCGTCTACATTCACAGCACGAGGTGAGTCGTGTGCAATGCCAACTGCTTTTTGAAGTGAGGCAATCGCAACCTATGTCTTCGAAAAAGGTGACTCTTCCAATCGGCGTCACTTTTGAATCCATACGTCCCCATCAGCTCTTTCACTATCCAACCCCGTAGGCACTTGTCTTTTGCTGTGTATTGCTCCTTTGGAGAGAACTAAAATTGAGGAGCGCATTCGGTCTTCCATCTAATAGTTAGAGGTTCCGGTCTACATTTCTGATTTATTGCAGATAGATTTGTTTGTCGAGATGATGTCGATTCCGCGTGTCATGCATGCATGCATACTTGTCCAGAGTTCATCAAATTCTCAGACACTGGCAAGTGTTTTGATCGATGCTCTCATGAGCAGCAAAAGTTGCAATATTAGTGCATTAAAGAACAATTGTTGCATGCATCGCAATTAGGCATAACAGCATAATCTTTGGGCAACAGATCCAATCGCAAAGAAGAGCAAAAGCGCTTTAAGTTAATTTCTAGCATAGAAAGGTTCCAAATGCCGCACTCCTGCCCCAAACTCTGTAAACTCCTAATTCTCAGGCACTGGATTTTTGCTATTCTCATCGGACATTCTGATACCGCAAGCAAATACAACGTGTGGTATCAGGAGCACGTAGATATGCTATTGAAAACTCATCATGGTCTTGATGTACGAACTTTAGTAAAATAATAAACCTACAGTTGTCCAATTCCTTCTGCAAAACTTGTGGATTTTGGTGGAGAATCCACTTTGTGTCACTGGCATCAGAGGTTTTTTGACATTATGTGCACATATTTAATCAAGAATTTGCTTGCTAAATCACAAGATGAGAGGGAACAAATTCAACAACCTTTCTTCAACTGTAAAAACAGACACAATATTCCCAACTGCCCTTAACACGTTTCGTATGAGCACCACATCCATGCGATATTTAGGTCCAACGTTACAAACATATGACATGTGTGGGTCAACAATATGTAATTAATGCCTCGCGCATCAGGAGCGGATCTTTGAAGTCTACAGCTGTAGGGGTATAAAGGTCATCATCCAAGTTAAACATTTTCATTCTTTTTAGTGTTTTGGGCCATAAGCTTAACAGCGACCCATTCATTACGACAGTTGTGGGAGATTTACCTCGGAGAAAGGGGATGGAGGCGGACTTGTAAAGAAAGATAATTACAACAACGCAGTAGGATTAGCTCGAATCACACTTTAAGCATGTCATTATCATCTGCCATTTGTTTTCAAGAGAAACGCAAAAAAATAGGAAATGATTTGCCAGAAATGTGAATTAAGGGATAAGAAAATCTAAATGCAGTACCAATCCACTCTTAAATCCTAAATGATTGTAGAGTTCCTGAGTTGCAATGAGAAAGATCTTCTTCGGGAGCGCATCACATTCATCGAGTAATGCACATTATAATGAAGGGAATCAAACTCTGCATGTCATTCAATCCTGCAAAAAAAGTCAAATTTGGTGATTTGCAGGCAAAATAGGCAAGAATGCCTTTGTTACGCAATTCACTCTGCAAGTGTCAAGGCAGTGGCAATTCAGTGACTAAATACTATTTTAAATGAAGCGAAGGCAAGAACCTTCTCAAAAGATTAGCATTAGAGGTGATAACAACATGAAAATAAGTCCTTTTAAACTTCGATTCCAGCAGCAGAAGACGAAAGGAAGTAGACGTGGTGAAGATAATAAAGCAGACAAAGCAACGCGACTTACAGGTTGACATTGATGCGAACAAAAGGGCAGATATTGGCACTCGAAATCAAGCCCATAACTTCATAACTGATGGCATCTTGAAGTCCATTTGAAGTAGCGCTTCATGCGCAAAATGAGATAAAATCGCCAAACTGAGTAAATTTACTTACAACATGCTTCAATTTTCGGTGCGTTCATTTTCGCAGTCGCTGTGACTGCTAATTTAGAGGGTACCGATGAACTGTACATAAATTATGCTGAAGATGGTTTGAAAGCAACCTAAGATCAACATTGAGAACCCCCTTTTGCTGTATGGTCAAACTGTTACAGTTGTCTTCCGCACACACACCGACAACTAGTTTCAGCTGATGCTGGTAGGGAGAATTAATGAATTTCGGTGGAACAGATTCATGCTCTATGGAATGACTGCACCTTTATTTGATGTTTGATGAAAGTAGCAGACATCCAGATCCACTGCAACAAATACATCTGCCAACTGACAGGCAAGTAGAAGTCCACGAATTGCTATTAGTGATGGCAGACATTTCGAATTAAGTGGGCGCACGAACTCCTCGCCTCGTTTTGGTCAATGGTGCTTGAGTGCTCGAAACATCGTTTAACATTTACCTAATGTTGCGAGAACAATCCTTTTCCCCTAAGTGCTTTAGTAATCACGTGAACTCCTCTTAAAACCACGAGACGCAACTTACATTTCTTTGGTATTAAAAGCCAATTAATCGGAAAAATTTATGCATCGGACTGTCCTTTTAGTTGAATTATGGTTTGCTCCAATGATGATGCACTAAAGCAGCCACTCGAGACTTTCCTGAAGGCACTAAAAAGCTTAATGCTTGGACAGAATATATGCATTCAGCAAACAGAACAAACTCAGGGCTGCTAGCATGGCTCAAAGGCCTGTCCATCTAGCTAGGGCAGCAAAATGGCTACTTAAGTGACCGCAACCAAGACCAACAGTCAAACAAACAAAGCATTACAATGACTTGGCATTGTATGGATGCATAAATACTCAACGAAAGAAAAGTAAAGCACATTTCTCCTCAACACATTTTACAATTTTTTAACACATGATGACCAACCCATAGAATAATTATAAGTCCCTTCCAAAGAAGCTGAATGTAGAATTCGTAAAAACAAAGCGTCATACTGGAAATGTAAAGCCAAAAGTCTTAGAACTGCAAATATTTTAGCGTTCTTCCAGCGTTTCTCTTGTCATCAGAAGCATTGGTGTCGAGAATTTGCCCGAAAAACCCTCTAGCTCAAATAATGGCTTCCACTCAAAATTGGCCAATGGTTGGTTCTACAAGGGTTACAACATTACTAATTCCTTTTGAGTGGTTAATTAGAGAACGGAAACTAATAATTTACCTCTTCGGTGGATAAAAATTCATAGACCTTGCTGTTCGGATAGCCGGATGCTATAATAAATAGATGAATGAATTTGAGTAATTTACTTAAGTAATTTATGGATCCATAGGACATGAACACACAGCTTACCTAAAAATATCAATCTGTTATCAAAAGAGGCAAGAGATATAGGTTGCAGGCTGCGGCCATGAGCTGCATTAAGACGAGTCCACTGAGCGTTCGCTTGTTCGATCGATGTCATTGGAAGGTATTCAGCACTTAATTTATCGTCCCCTCCTACAACCACTACGCATCCTTTGAAGCAGGCCACTCCTGGACTACTGCGTGCCTCTAACATCAAGTTGAGCTTGATCCATCGCCACCCTCTCCAATCCTTCTCATCTTCTACCAGCATTTCAGCATACCTTGACTTCATCGTTTGGTTTCTATGTAGATAACCACCAACAACTATGATTCCCATTTCTGGGATATTTAATGCCGATGCATAACATCGTGCAAACAGCATATTAGGGAGTTGAGTGAGCCTAGAAAATTGACTTGTCCCCATCAAACATACTTGCCACTGTCAATGTCCAATTTTTCACATTTGGAAAAGAGTGTTGCATAAGTGTTGCCGCCAAAAATGAAGATCGATTGATTTCTCGACGCGACGGTGTAATACTTGCGTGCTTCTGTTGTGAAAGACTTGTGAGAAGTAGAACCATCTCGGTAATTTACAGACATCACACTACTTCCGGAGCCAGTATAACCAACAAAACATACACTACCTGAAAAGGAGGAGAATAAGACCATAAATTTAATTCACCGTCTAATGCAATCACTGTTTCTCCTTTAAAAGGAACTGCAACATTGAACAATTCGTCCGGTTGCAACTGCGGCACAGACGCTAAGCACCAGGACTTGAAAGCAGTACTGAATCCAAAGATCATCAGTACCTCTCTAAAAGTTTTCAAAACTTTGCCAAATAGTGGACGTAAAAATGGCATGAAGGTTATGAAAAGAGGTAGTTCTGCGGAATCCTATGGTAGAAAATCGGAGCACTTTTCGAAATGGATAGTCAACTTTTCGGAGAGGTGGTCATTTTTATGCTTAAAGTGATTTTACGTACTTGCTTAATAATGGGCAGTTAGAGAGAGACCGCAACCTCGACTTCGTTGCACTCCCGTTTGGCTTCATTCCACGGTTTGGTGTAACATCGGCTGGAGAACAGTCACAGAATTAAGGTTTAAGATAACTAACAAAAGAACTCAGAATGCTAAATAATGTCATCAATTTACTCAATACGCAAACATGATTATCAAATAAATCCATCCATCCACTCTGTATTAAGTCTTTCAACACACTTAAATGTATCCACCCATCCATTTCGTATCCATCTCTCAATCTCACATCCACCTTTATTCATTTTATCCTTTCATCCATCGATTACATCTGTTTCATTTGCTTCAAAGCCCTTCATCCTTTGCCCATGTCCGTGTGTCTTCTTTGGTCATCCAGTCATCTAGCAAGATTGCTCACCCCTGAATCTCACGTCCTTTAACCTATCCACCCATTCACTGTGCTTACCATTAATAAAAAGTTCTGAGAACCTCCTCACAAATGTCCAGTATTTGCTTTGACATTGTGGGGACAGCTTTGTCAACTCAATCCTCGAAATCATCTTCCCAAACACCTTCGCCTTTTCCTTCACGTCACACTCATCACTGCCTGCTTCCAGCCAACTGCGAATCGCTCGGAACTTTGTTTCCTCACTCACGCATTTCAGCCGGTTGCTTTCCAGTAGCATTTCGAAGTACTGTGCTGTCGTCTGCATTAGCAGCCCTCTTCGCAAGCACACATCTTCAAAATGCTCTGCCATCATTGGAATGCATATTTCCATCAATCCGCGATTCAACGTAGCATTGGCTATCGACCACACCTCTGCTACATTGTCTAGAGAGATTCTTTAGACAGTCAGGTTTTAACTCTGAAAAAGACTTCTCCCACCTCGTTCTTATGAACTTTACACACCAAGAGACGATTCTCTCGGAACCGAGATTATGCGCCAGAAGGTACAATCGGGTGGCATTTCCTGTAGAGATTGTAATTCTGCCCGTGTATGCATAGTCGACAACAGCCTCGACAATACTGAAAGAGGGTTAATGAAGAAAGTGATATGCACGTACTCTGCAGAAAAGCGTTTCCATTGTATTGTCGATCCATTTTGTTTTGCGGTAAGGAAATTTAAAAGAAGCGGGAGTCTGGCTGCTAGAACTAGTCGATGTGCATCGACACATTTCCCATCATTTGTCTAAAAGTTGGAGCATAAGCCCATGTTCGTCACCTCACAGTAATTCGTAGGTCAATAAGTTTGCCTTGCTTATGTAAGGCGTTAAATCTGTGGATAAGATAAAAATCTGCTCGATCGTCCAAACACACTACCGCTTCCATCTTTGGCTAAGGGATTGAGCTGCAAAAAGGCAGCGAAGCGATGTTACTTTTAACACGAGATGCGTGCATGAATGAGCGAATGATTGCAAATGTGGAGCGCGTTGGAGAGCTTTGGATAACCTTGAAGAAGCAAAGAGATTGGCTGGAATGCACAGGTGGCAAGCCTGCGCTAACTGACATTCGATCGCGCGCTTTAACCGTGTGTAAATATGACACCTGGATTTGCAGGCCTAAATGATCCTTGCTTCCTCATGGAAAGAATTGGCGTGATGCAATAAGGGCATATGCTGTGGCTGGGATGAACTGATTTATGTTTACTTCGTGTTTCAATGTGAACAGATAATGCTGTTGCAGTCTTGACTGATGAACGATTTTGTGGCACCAAGTTCGAGAGGACGCCCCTCAATGTGCTATTGTCACCATTAGCGTTTCGGTAAGTGATGATGTGAACCAAAAGAAAAACCCATTGACTGCAACTTTTCAACTTGTGACATCCTATCGTCCTTTCACGTAATAGACAATAACATCAAATTTAATATCCATTTGGCCTTGTTCCAAACCATTTTGCCATTCTTTGATGCAGTAGGGAGCAAGCGGATGCGTGACAAATCCACGTTGCATCTAAACACTTTAGCAACACACCTTACAATTTAGCCTTCTCCCGAGTGGCAGCGAGGAACCTCTCCTTAATGCTGACGTTACCTCTAATGAAAAAAACAATTCGGGCCAGCTAGCAAATTTTGGGATCACTGAGTGTCTGTAAACTGGCTGGCTCTCTGTAATCGACTTGACACATGTTGGAGATCTGCTCAAAGGCTCATCAAATATTTTACAACTGTAAATGTTCCCGTTTCGTATGCATTCGTGCTCGTCATGCTTTTCAAACTCCACCTACCAGAGCAGAGATATGAGAAATTGAGTTACATGTATTAGCACAAAGAACCTCATCTCAAGGTGCCAACTCCTACAGCGTTCTCAGAGTACGCGTATTCAATCTGACCATGGGAGAAGAGCATGCGCAAAGAAGAAAACCAGAAATAACTAGAGCGATTTGGTTGAGTTTCTTTCCGAAAAACTGTTGTCAAGGCTGAAGTCATCGAAGGCTCACGCAGGTCTGCTGATGAGCCAGACGCGCGTCCAGTGTCTGTGACTAGCATTGTCTACAATCGGAACAAACTCATTGATATATCGAAGAGACTAGACAACTGCATCGGAATTGACTGGGTTAGTAATACTTACGTATACCTACAACAAATAAAACCCTTTCCAACCCCCACACTTCAATCCCGTGCCTCCCGGATGGAGGCGCTGTGCACGTGAGCATTGCAAACTTCAATTGGGAAAATCTTAAAGCAATCTCAAAACACGCGACTAATCCAAGAGAATTGTCAGAACATTTAAATCATAATCTACCAAATGACTTCACTGGATAAATTGAAGCGACATTGAACAGACAAAACCAAGTTGTTGTGTTGACAAATGAAGTTGTGATTAACGCATGAAGGCAAAAATAAAAGTGAAAGAGGAAAACAAAACGATGAAGGACAAATAATGAATGACTGTGCAAACACTATATAAAAGTTGATGTAAAGTAGCTGATTACTTCGTGTTACGAAAAACTAAATAGGAGAGCGATAAAAGCTTACAAGATTAGGAAAAAGAAAACGACACTCAAGAGAAGTATAGTTAAACTTAAATTTGTCATACATCCTCTATGTTTTCCAAATGTATGCATTGATGTGCGTCAATTACGCAACTCACTTTGTAAAGCTTCGTGCAATTGACGATGCATTTGTAAATGTGAACGAAACGTTTGCATTCCACATAATCAACTACAACGCACTTACAAGCATTTATCTTCTCATGAGGCCACTGGCAGCACCATGAACACGGCATTCACTTCCACTGCCAACGCCAATACCTCTTCCTTTAGCACTACCTTAATCAATATAGCAATGCATACGCGCAATGATCCCTAGTCGAATACAGTGCAAAAGGATGTGATATGATGGGATTAAAGCTGACTACACGGAATAATACAAATGTGTGGAGAGGAGTGTAGAGGAATAAGGGATGGCAGGGAGGACTGAAGCAAGGCGCAGATGATCGAAATGCATCAAGATTTGTCAGCGACCCGTGGCGTTCTACCTCCGCCGTGTAGGCAGCTGGGCACTAACCCAGACCCACGTAGCATAACCTCAGTGGGAGTCAACTCCACTTCCTTCTAATAATTACCACTCAACTCGCGACTTTCCTTACCAACTGCATATTCTGTTACTAACATTTCATTTGATACCATCCCAGCTACCCCCCACAAATCACTGAATTTCAGCTTCTTTAGTATTCATCTGGAGTTTTGGCAGACACCTTTCATTCAAGAACAGGAAAGCGTCGCTATTTACAACCACGAATGTGAAATTCTAGATGTTTACACTACCTCTATCGAGGACAAGATCCCACATTTTACTGAACACCGTGTTCCGGTGGTTAGCATATGAACCTATGCGTAGTACACCAAAAGGAAGCACTCGTGCTTGTGCTTTCGGAAATTTCTTCCACTCAACTAAATTTAACGTTAACTTCCAGTTGATCACCAATTTCTTATTAGCTGTCCATGTGTAAATTTCGTAATTCGATCCACAAAGTGGCAAATGCTTCACTCCTGTACATCAGGTCTCATTCCACAACCTCTTCCTTTGCTCGTTTGTTGTTCTGCATGCCACTCACTGATAAGCAAACAACTGGTGATAATCTTGAGGCGCCTCCGTAGAATAGAACAAGAATTAGTGCTCACGAGCCCAACTTCTATCTTTAGTTTAAATGAGACCACAAAGACGTGGCTAAGGACAAACAAGTGGCCAAGCGAGTCCGTTGAAGGCATGCTAGCCGACAAAGAAAGAGAAAGTCGTCCACACTTTGTAAGGATTTGTCTACCAGAAGTACTATAATCACTGCGTTGGCGTCACCTGCAAATGTGCCTGTATCATGCAAGTTGTCCTGCATTAGGGTTGCAATACCTCCAACTACCTCCTTTATGATATCGCCATGTGAACCCGATCGTGATTACAAGTTCGATTTCTTACAGTTTATTGGTTCACACCTTTTTATGTCTCACCTTACTCGCTTCAATCTATCTGTCTTATTCATTCTGCAGTTTGGCAACTTCATGTGTTCCATGTGTGTGTGGCGTCGCATCGGATTGCATCACATTTCTTCACACCTCTTGCTTGGATGTTTTTCATCCCATGAGAAATAGGGTTTCGAAGTCCAGTCATTTTATAATTTTATCTACATGCGAAAATGAAGAGATTATTATTTGTTTCCTGCATCGGTTATTTCCAAAGGCCAAATTCTTCTTGTACATGAGTATTGTATAGAACCTTGTCAAGCTCCCAACCAAACAAACGAGCGTATGAATGCGTGGATGGTTAAAAAACGTGTTGACGGTCTTAGTAACCAGATTAAAAATTACGACCTCTGCCATGATGGAAGGCGTATTGGTGGGAAAATTAGCGTTGCAAGAGTAATCACATTCGACTCAACTTCGCATCCCATCGCCCCAGTCAGATCACCTTTTTAAAGGAATGCTTACTACTAAACAGCACTGAGCACCATGGACAAACAAATTAATGGATCAATTAGGGATTGGTTTCATAATGTGCATTGATAAAAGTCCAACTGGGCTCGCTAATGTCTGAAGCCGATTTTGGAGTCAGGTCTTGCGCCTCTTAGAGTATTTTAAGCAACCCGTGCTTTTGTTCATGCTAATGCTCTGATTGCAGTTCCATGCTCCATTATTCCTCATATTTTTTCCCAAGCTGTGTAAAGGATTACCAGATTATTAGTTTATGACGATAAAAACATTTTCATCGTTGCGTTGTAGCTTTTAGGATCTTTGTGTACTAATCAGTTGTAAACATCTTCTCACACTTCTTTTTCAAAGTAGAACAAGGTGGAAAAGTGGGTGGGGCATTAAAAGGCATGTCGGTTGAGCTTCCGCCTTGAGTATATCTGCAAGCACCGGACGTATGTTTAGGTAGCATGTGCACAGCACTTCTCCTCCACCTACACTACTTTGGATGGGTTTCAGTGTATTTTTAGTCAAAAATAGAATCCGCATTTGGTTGTTAAAATAGGCATTGAGAATTAAGCAAATTTGTTATCAGATCAAAGATTTCGACACTAAATGCAATGTTGGTTCCATACTCTTAAACGTCCGTCACTTAGTGTGGAAATGACTCCTTTCCATTCTATGCCACAGCTCTATGCACATGGTGCAATTGACGGATCCAACCATTCTTAATGTCTCACCTCATGATGAAATGCTGTTGGAGCAGAAATGGTGCAGTCACAACCACAAGCCACTCCCTGCGATGCTGTCTTGTAAGGAGTGCTTGATGAAATGGATCGAAGGCGAAAGGTGGAGGAAGGAAGGTTCAACGAGTAAAAGTTGTGCACTTAGGCAAATAAATACAACGCCCGTGACGTGTTCGCTCTCATTCGTGCTGGTCAACGCAGGTATCTCGTCGCCCAAACAGATGACCGAATTCAGACAGTCTTCTTCGGAAGCAAACACGGACTAGAGGCTACGTTGAGCATTCTCTGAAGGACTGAAAGCGGAACACGTGATCTGGTTCTCACTGAAGTCTCAACTAGCCTGCATGTGACCCAAACCATGGGGCTGCATATTTACCCAGCTGACACTTTTGTCTATTAAGTACTAATGACTACCTACACATTGTGGTGGGCTCCAACATCATATAATGCAGACAGACACAGTTAATATCGCACCTTGCCCCATGTTTGTCAAAAAATGCAGTCCTACCCAAAGAATATCGCAAGCCACTCAGAAAAGCTACTATGAAACAGCAACGAAACGTTGCCATTGAAGATCGTGGATAAGCTAGATGAATTGCAAATGCTCTTGCAAACGAAACACAGGCATCATGACAGATCAAACTGTAAACATCATTAAGGGGACCAAGTGTAAGCGACTGACATAGCTAATGCAATTGCAAATAGTAGCCAGGTGTCTGGGTTACTAATTTGCATTGCTCCTAATTTAACTTCCCATGCGTCCAATAATAGCCAGCCAATGATGCTGGAGCTCACACCTCTACATAACAAAAGCGGTTGCAGTTTGCCGCAACCAGTAACCACAGGTGCTTACTGAGGTTTGTTCCATTTCTTTCATCATCGTCGGCATGGGCGTCCACAGTCACCTCATACATACTCTGCGCATGGAGTTGCATTCCCACCACCACCGCCACCAACACCACCACTTAGGGCCGCACCTTGCACCCCGCATTCCATGTTCATTTGTACTGGCTTAACTCTATCGCTATTTTCGCACAGTCAGATTGCTGTTCTGAGTTGCGATTGTTTGATGTATTGAATGTGATCTGTTGATTTACATTCTGTAGGTGGGTGAGTGTACCTCAACACAAGCAAACAATGGACAGCTCGACTTCACAGGACGAACCCTCGTCAACAGAGCAATCGTACACGCCGGTGTACGTTGACGCCGACTATCCCGACTTGATGCAGGACGAACTGTGGACGCACGTCGACTGCGACAATTCATCCAACGTCAACGACTCTTCACCCCTCTCCCACACAAATGACTCAAGTTAACTATCGAGTGCTGCAATGTTACACCTCGTTTCCCTCGCCACTACCATGACACATGTCTCTAGTGTAAATATATTTTGCTCGTATTTAATCTTCCTTCTTTTGCTGTTGGTATTCCACTTAACGCTTGCAACATGTGTTGGGCGAGCACAACGATAAACACTAGCATCGAAATGCAGCCTATTTATTTTCAAAATACGCATTTGTTTAGGCATAGATTTCTTGAGAGTTTTGAGTGTGTTAACCCAAGTGTTGCAAGGCAGTGCTTCCCTCATCATAAATGGAAGTTGAATTCATTGCTTGTAAGCGTCGCGCCTTTGTGAACTCAATGCAAAATAAAAGCTGACTTAAGAGCGGACAATGGCACTGTCTCGTCTTGAATAAGACCGCATTGCTAAACAGACGCTGCTCACGTTTCTCGAAACCAGAACCATTAAATCGATGCATAAATTGAATGAATGTAGCAAAAGACGGTGAATTGAATGCCACCAGTATCACAAGACCGATGTTGGTGCGACTAAGCCAAAGCGAATTTGACGCAAAAGCCGCGGGTCCTGAAAGCACATGCCTCAAGCCATAAATTGCCTTTTAAATGCGAAGAGTGGGAAAGAATAAAAATTGTGAGATGAGGGAGACCAAAGTCGGTCGTGATGGCTTTAATGCACAAAGGGAGACGTCGGCATAATATATGCATCTGTGGATTGATCTTGATGTCAACAATGGTCCACGCACAGCGCACCACCAACGTCTGCGAAAGTAGAGGTTCCGTTTTTAATAAAGTTTGCCTTTATTAATTAAGTTTCATACTGTGACTCGGTTGATTGGCGTCCTCGCAAGTCGTGTCGACTGCATTCGCCTCCAAATCACGCAAGTTCCAATCCTTACTCTTCTTTAAATTAGTGCCGTTGAAAGTGCGCACAGAGCCGAAGCACTTAAAAGGCGTGGTATGACAGGGCTTTGGCATTTCGATGTCTGTCCACAACTCAGGAATTGCTGCCTCAAATCGCAGAATGCAGAGGCTCGCAAAAGCTCGCCAATGCGTCCTCAATCATGAGTATTGCGCCCAATTCTGTTCCGCTCGGTGCAAAGCGATGGACACAATACGGTTCTAAAATTTAGGGGCGACTTAGTGTCCTACCTTACCGGTGACGCAGTTTATGATGCTGATGTAGGTTGCGATTGTTGATGGAAGTGCTGCCTTGGCATTCCACACAACTGTTATCAGATGGTCAGGTGAGCACACAATGCACACTACGTGGCCATTCCCATGGTGCTCCGACAATTTAAGTCCCATCTTATATTTGTCGCCAAAGAGAGTGTGATTTGCCTCTTTCCTTCTCATCCGACATGGCAGGTATTGACGCACTCTCATGGACTTTCATGGAATTTGCCAATCCACACTTTGTTTATCATTGCATAAACACTCCAGAACATGAAGAACACTAACCACACCACCTGCAGAGATGAACTGTGCTGTCAAGCAGTTGGCTATATTTAGGCACGTGAGCTTGCATATCACTGGACGGCTATGAATAGACCTTGAGAAGTTGAATTAGGAGTAGTTAAATATGGCAACCTATGTGCATGACCTCTGTATACTTTTGTGTCAGTTGTGTCAGTGCACTTACTCATGGCCCTTACTTGGCTCCTCAAAGCATTGCATCGCCCCATTTCATCTAGCACTATGTACGAGCCAGCATCGCAGAGGGTTGTTAATGGTTGTGACTTCTCATTTCTGCTCCAATTGCATTTCGTCGCACTCATACACCATTCTAATCAGATCAGGCATTACGAATGTTGTGGTGCGTCAATTTCACCATGTGCATAGAGCTGTGGCGTAATATGGAAACGAGCCATTTCCTCACTAACCAACGGACGCTTAAGAATAGCAAACTCGCTTTCGACTCGGTGTTGATATCTTTGATCCTATAACAAATTTGCTCAATTCCCAACGCAAATTCCATCAACCAAACGTGGATTTGCTTTGTCGACTTACTATCCACTTGAAGCCATCCAAAGTAGTGTAAGAGGAAGAGAGGTGCTTTGCACATGCAGCAGCTTCTTGAATTCCCCTAAGCGATTAAATGTAAACTCTCTTCACATTGCTATTCGGTACTGACAGTTTCTAAATTATTTCCAAATTAGCATTCTTGACTCAGTCAGTTACGGTGGGGTTTGGTATGCCAATAGTAGCTTGAATACGGCCGCATCGTTGCAAGGCATTTTGGATGTTCTGAGGCAGACGGCAGTTGATATCGAGAAAATGCTGGTCTACTTTTAGCTATTTACGGTCTTAGTATTGTCAAATTGATACACTGTGCCCACTATGCACGTCGCAGTCATTTTGTTATTGGCAAAGCTGCCAAAATGTGGTTGTTCCTCTGACAATCATTAGCACAATTCTTATAATTTAAAAAAACAGACATTGTAAAGAGAGGCAGCTTGATGGTGGGAGGCATTGGCTGTATCGAAAGTCACTAGCATTATAGGTGTCGGCGCAACGCTGTGTGTGGGCTCATTTCGGCGAGAAGATGACGAAACCATGATTGCGTCCTTAATTAAACAAACGAATGTGCTATACAAACACATCCTCATTTCCGTCTTGGTCATTGCAAAAATTTATACTTATCTCTTTTAAGATGAATTTTATTCCTTCTGTAAAGCACATCATGAATAATCTTGATTGTGCTCATGCCATTCCACCAGATGTAGACAAACAAGTTTACGAGTCCCACCATGAATGTGGTGAACAATCATTCCAAAGAGGTGATGCAGAACGCAACCTTATTTGCATTAAGTATGCTCTGAATACAGCTGAATGCATGCCTGCTCTCAGCATTGCCCCTCACTCGTGGAAACGAGGGACAAATTACCAACGCGAACCGTGAAGGATGCCTGTCCGACGCCGAGCTCACAACAGCGATATTTATACAGACACATGGTGAGCGCAACCAAACACTAAGAAGGAAGTGCAGCGGAAGAGTGCTTAGCAGTACGGGGAGGTAGCTGTCAGCAACGAGAATTGTCCATTGACCATGCACTCATCACACACAAGAGGCGTCACCTTCGTTGGCTTCGTGAAGGTGGTTAGGTCTATTTGCAGTGTTGCGATAACTCCGTTTGGTGTTCCTGTGCTACAAGTAAATAGGTGTGGAGTGGAGAGCTGGAGTGAAGGACATTGAGCTCTCTTCCATTTGCACGCAAGTCTGAACATTTGCGCATTTTCTGATTGCGCGCATAAATCTTTGAAGATTTGATAGCACTTGATCTAGACCAATCGCACGCCTTTGAAATCGGAAACATGATGGGCAATGTTTTGTTTTTAGTTTGTTGTTTGTGGGGAGCAAATGACCAACAGTCTGGCACGTCAGCAAAACGTGAAGTTGCCTTTTGCTTGGTGACTAAATTGAGCATTCCATGAACGAATGACTGTCGCAGATTGTTGTCTACGAAAGACAGGCGGATCATACCTAATCGGATCTTCGCTGATATTTTCTCATCCAAGCTACACATAACTCACTACAAAGGACCGGGTTCTGCACACTAGACAATTCTAACCACTTTCGAATCAGGACAGCAACCAACAAGCTGCAAATGGATCGGCAATTTACTTGGGGCAGATATACACAGTTAAGAAAGCACCTCGTACAACAATCACCTCCAAATGAAGTACTAACAAAACAGCATTACGAACCGTTCAACCAAGTTACTGTAAAGTAGCAAACAAATATGGATGGGTGACGATAAGTCTCATTGCTTAAGCATTGAGAGACAATGCAATAATTAACAAAGTGTGGATAGGAAATGGCACCGAGACCACAGGAAGTCAGTCACTTGCTGCCATTTGGTGCAAAATAGAAGGGAGGCAAATCGCACTTAGGTTGACCACAAGTAAATGATGGAGCCTACACTGTGGAGACACGTTTGGGACTGTCCCTTAGTGAGCATTCAGTGCTCGCTTAATTAGTGTGATAAGAGTTATGCGGCATGTCAACATGGGAAATCCAAATGGTGGTTCCGATTCACAAATGCCAAGATCA
Source organism: Taenia hydatigena (assembly GCA_036345935.2). Taxonomy (NCBI): domain Eukaryota; kingdom Metazoa; phylum Platyhelminthes; class Cestoda; order Cyclophyllidea; family Taeniidae; genus Taenia; species Taenia hydatigena. The sequence goes on from JADWOT020000001.1 coordinate 12,925,541, forward strand.
ACCAAGAAGAAAATAATGCAAGTAAAATATATTTACAGTGTTGGAGGATGTCATGGGAACGATGACTGGAATGTGTTAGAGCATTCGAACTCTCGATAATGGAATTGGGTCGTGTGTGTGAGGTGCAGATTCGTTCGCCTCGAATCAACTGTCGCAGTCGACGTGCGTCCACAGTTCATCCTGCATCAACTCGGCATAGCTGGCATCAATGTACACAGGAGTGTAATTCTGCACACTTGTTGTCTTCGCCTGCTGTGAAGTCCAGCTGTCCATTGTTTTATCGCGTTAAGATACGCCCACCCAACCACCTACAGTAAATAAGGCACGAAATGGAATTTTATGCATCATACAATCGCAACTCAGCATATTCTGCTCCTAAAAATCGACTTGAATTCATAAACCTCTTTTCTAAAATGCGCCTGACAGCCCAACCCTAAGAAAATTATGACGTAGTTATGCATGTACGAAAGAACATGGAATGTGGAGCGCAAAATGCAGCTTTGCTGTGGTGGACTTTGATATCATTACGCAGAACATGCACAAGGCAAATGTGGAATGATCGAAAGAATGCAACCAACCTTAGATAGCACCTGTAGTTATGAGTGTGGGACACCGTGTTCGCGGTCGTTATATAGACGCGTGAGCTTCAGCATCATTGGCTGGCTATTGTTGGAACCCTCAGGAGCTAAATTAAGAGCGGTGGAAATTAGTAGCCAAGATGCACGCCCACTCAATCCAGTTGTAGCAGTCATTGCAGTGCACTTACCCGCGGCCCTAATGCAAGTGTTTACGGTTGGCTCCAGCGAGATATCTGTGTTTTATTTGCTGGAGCGTTTGCAGTTTTTCAAGCCTATGTACGATTGTCGGTGTTGAGGAATTCATTACCACGTTGGTTTGCTATTTCACAGTAACTTGACTGAGTGGTTCGAGATATTCCTTTGTTGACGCTCCATTTTGAGGCACCTAATAGGCAAGTTGCATTCTTAAGTTCGTTTGTCTGCCCCAAATTAAACTTTGAATCAATTGCAGCGTGATGGTCGCCGTTTTGATTGAAAGGGATTCAAAATTGTCGAGTGTGCAGAAATCAGCCCGTTGGTGTGAGCTACATGGGGCTTGGTTGAGAAGAGGTCAGTGAGGATCAGATCAGGTGCATTTCATTTCCATTTCGTCCACAACAATCTTAGGCAAGCAGTTGTTCGGAGAATGCTGTACTCAGCTACGAGTTCGTATTTTCCCTTCGAATAAGCCTGTTTACATTCGGTTGCTAGTATGGGTGATGAGAAACGCACTGTTAGCTTGTTCATGCCGATCTGAACTAATGATAGGTAACACGTCACCGGTGTTTGAATTACTTGCCTAAGTGTTCAACTCTCAATCATTGGCTTTTCCTTCCTCCACATATTCTCCTTCGCTCCAGTTGATTTATAAGTATTTACAGGCCAGCATCGCAGAGGGTGGTTAATACTCAGTGTTGAGAAATAAATGAGCATTCTCGTGTGTCAGTTTTGTGTTGATGTGATTAAGTGGCTTGGGTTATTTCTGCTTGAAGTTCACTTTTAAAGGGCTTAGTTAGTTGGTTGTTGCGGTCTCAGCTGCATTTATGTGTCCACAAGTGGACGTCCAATCGCAGTACAACACATTGGCAGCAGTGGTAAATTAAAGGGAGTCAATATCCTCTAATATGTTGAATTTTTATTACTTTGTTGCAAATCATATGCAGCACAGTTAGGAGTAGGTCAGCGAGGGTGTTTATTAGAGTTGGTGCAGTGGTCATTCTCTGCATAGCCTATAGAAGCTACAAATGCAAAGAATGAAAGAATTCGAAGGGTTTTTTTGGCGATTCGCTATCGGACGCGGACCAAAGTACAGTGTCAGAAAGAACACTGCATTTCCCGTATCTTGCTTAAGGCCATTAAAAATATTCCGCATGTCTCCAGAGAGCTGAGCATACATCTCACCTTCTGCTTGTGTAGCACCTAGGCCTCGATGCTCAATTCTGTGGCCTTAGCTGTTGTGGCGAATCTCACTTGCAGTTTCACAGAACGTTAAATTTTGGCACCCCACATTTCGCACAACTTCGAGAATTGCTGCAATGCGCTGCACCATCTTGTCTCTTTGCAAGAATTAAAGGCTTTGGCCAATGCAGTATTCAGTCATAACTGAAAGATAGAGTTGCCTGAAAAAAAAGAGATAATATTGTTGTTGTAGATAATTTCCTACTTTTAAGTCCAGACAATGCGAGTTCTTGACATTTGTGCCGCTTTATGCAGCAAGATCGTGCATTTCTTCCCCTACATAAGCTTCCCTTGGGCACATTTTGTGAGCGTGTTCATTGAAACCAAAACGCTATTTGAGTGCTGTCATTATGATGTACAAAGTTTGTGCTCTTTTGGACAAATTCTAATGGTTGTTGTCTACGTATCAACACGTCAGAATCGATTAGTCTCATTTTGAGCTCCAGCGATCTGCATTGAGGCCTCGGTTTTATGACAATGTGCAGAATTCGGCTAGCAGATGTGCTGTTGGGCTGAATTTTGTGAGAACCGTCGCTTTCCCTTATCACGACACTAAGGACACGGCGGCATCCCCTCCAACAAAGGCAACATCTGATGACGTCAGCGATGTCTGTGAATAACTCAGACGACATTTTCGCTAACGCTGAATACGCTGTTTCGGCACAGAGATACATTTTCACGCAAGGATGTAGAGCTGGGAAGACAAAACATTATGCAACATGGGGTGGAGAGAATTAGATTGAAGGGGCTAAAGCAACCTGGTATTCACTTGAATGAGGTGCTTTCCGCTCACACCTAGTAGAGAATAGACCCTGGCAGTTAGTAGATTAGAGAAGGCTGAACGCAGCAGCTAAAATAAGGCCAGTGGATCAATTCCATCTTGGGCACTTATTCGAAAAAGGGTCGCAGAATAGAAGTTTGGTCCATAAACACGTCCGCTTTTCTCCTTCCACCCATATTCTGCCGCGATGTGGAGTCACCTCAAATAATTATGCATCGGCTTCGGCATTTCACGCTGTGAGAGTTCGGATCAGATGAAGGACATGAAGGCTGGAATTGCATTAGAAAATCCCAAGGCGAGACGAACGGAATATTAGGAACAAGCAAGATGTAAAGTCAATTATGGCGATCTAGATAAAGACACGACTCTAAAACTACATCAGAATCATCGGTGTTTAATTTGTTAGTCCTGTGTCATCCAACGTGCATTTCCCATATACATATTGCGTTGTGCTAAAACAAGCAGGAAGGAGTAGTGTGATCGTGGTGGTGGGTTACAAAGAACGTTGAGCCTGAGCCACATGCGCAAAAGTGTGTGGCTTCCTTGCAATGGACGCGTCTGCAGAAGAGGACTGAACTAGTTATTGTGCAATACATTAGCTCACTGTGGTGGCAGCCTATGGAAGAATCGAGTGAAGAGCAGTACTGTCAGCAGTCATCCATCCAACTAATCCAGGGCGTAATTTACAATAAATAACGTTCCGTTTCGCTGAGCTCCTTTAAAATGCTTATTAATCAAATTAATGTATGAAGTCGTATTCTTGATTGACTACAATTAGTCGAATAAGAGCCACATAAACGAGGTCATCCATGGTGTGCCTTAGATGGGAAAGAAATGTTCTCACCATGGGAACAGTGTGAATATTTGCAATGACTTAAAGAACAGTAAGAGGGCGTTCGCACAACACACTTGGTTGTTTAATTAAGAGGAGAGTTATGATCTTACCACCTTGATGTTGACATGAGCCCACGCACATCGTAGGGCCAACATCTGCAATACTGGAGTCTTTCCTTTGTTTAAAGGCATGCATCCCTGATTCTGCTAATGTCGCTGTGTCACAGCGTCTTATCTCATTCGACCACTCTGATCAACCAATAAGGCGGTTTTACTGCTTTAGTAGAAGCACTTGGCAAATCTGCCTACCCTTTTTATTCCTGGATGCTAGAGCTGAATGGACAGCGTGTGAAGAAATGTTGAAGATTCTTTTCTCCTCACGTATCTTCTTGAGTGCAATCACTCTTGCTGGAGGAATGTGAAAATTACTCCTAACGATTATGCACATAAGTGATTTGCATTGCAATCTGAGTAATGCGTGAATCCTCCTTCATCAGAAGGCATTTGAGGTCAGCAATTGTTTGGATTAGACATGCATGCGCTACACCCGCTTCCAACGTGGCAATGCAGGTCGATTCAAGGAATTGTAATTATTAAGGAATGTTTTCATGGATGTCGCACGTTTTTGAGAAGAGGGCTTTGTTTTATTTGTTGATGTTGAGGCTTAAAATAATAGCTGTCTTGTAAGCAAACAATGACTTGCAGTATGGTCTGCAACATTTTGCATAATTTTCATCCTTCTGTGAAAAATAAACTTTCTGCATGCTAAAATCAAAGTAAATTGTCGGCAGCATAAACCGTTCGCATGCTTTGTGAAATGTGTGTTTCGTAGTGTGGGGGCCACTGATATTGTCCAAAAGTTGACTTGCATCTCAACCCGCCACAGCCAGTTGCAATCATCAAGGCTCACCATTTCACGTCTCTGACATTTGTGATGCTAAACTCTTCCCTTCAGTTTCCCCAGTTAGCTTTATTCCTTCATCGTTAGCTTCCTTACTTGCCTATCTGACATAATGGCTGCTAGCTCACCCCATGTACTTCAGTGTGGTGTATACCAGGAGGGACATTTGCGCATTTTGATACCACGTGGGTGCTTTGGCATTTATTTCTTTAGTGGGAGTGGTTTTATAATGCCTTACTGTTATCTTGGTGAAATGGACGATGCTATAGAGGAGGATGGACCAAGTTTTCTGACTAATGACGACAGCACACGCATTTCTGACACAATCACCAAATACTTGACAGGAACGAATGCTTAGTGTCATCGCATCTAAAACTCGTTAAACGCGATGCTGTTACGGTGATCATCTGTAAAGGAATGCAGAAGTCATGCCGAATATAAATGGGTGAAAATAAACAGACTCCTTCCATTCGCTCTCTACTTCGACAAATTACGCTTTAACACTATTCCAATGATTTATTTATGCCGTAAGCCTGGTAGATTTGAAACTGTTTCAACTTAAACCCCTGTTCTGACACCGTGACCCCAAAAGCAGACATTATTATTAAAGGCACTAATCTGACTGACTTGAAAAACTCGAAAAAGTCGGCTGCAGACCTTGCCAAGATTAGACTGCTCCTTCCAGATCGCTTTTGGCAAAACGTGAAAAATATGAGGGAGCTAGACACTGGAAAGCAAAGGCGGGAATGAATTATGCATGCTTCATCCTGAATTAACCTTATATCTTTCTTGCACCTAACTACCTGTTTGACTTGTTTTGACTCCAACACCGTAAAATACCTTGGTTGGCGTATTATTTGGGGTGATCCGAAGACGTGGCAGAAATTGATTTGGACAGAAATTCTGTCCGATTTTTTCTAGCAAATGAATGCATATATATATGCACTTAAGAGGCGTAAATTAAGTAATCAACTTATTGCGATGCCTTCATTGTCTTCCAATAATAAATAAAAGAGAAAAACCCACCTTCAGCTACGTTATATCCAGCGCAGCCTCACTAAAGGTAGGGATGAATGCGATCGCATATAGGAAAACTAGAAGAATTTAGGGTGATCAAGGAAATTCAATTTACAAACAAAGCACAATTTTATAAATTTTTAGGCATCCTCTCTCACCCATAATGTGCGTGATTACTTGATTTTACTTCTAAGATGCTTAATTATAGCGCCAGGTGTCTTCCTCGCGTTGACGTCAAGCTTCGGAAGAGCTAAGGAGCAATAGCTGCCCTCAAAAGCCTGAAGAGTGGGTGGAGCACGTGATAATGCACAAAATGAAAAAAATTATTAAATCTTTGCATAGCTTTGGCACTCTTGTTGCCAAAGAGTAAGGCAACGTGGAAAAGTTGATAAATATTTTTTAAAGAACTAGGGATGGCGTTCTGTCTGTGTGAGGGCATACACCGCTTGATCCTCTGCTTCCATGTTCATTCATTTATGCTCAGTCTAATCACATGCGTGACTACTAAGGAGGAGATCATCGCCATTGCCTTCCATTTCATGGCACACGCTGTCACTTTGCTGTCATGTTTCTCCAACAAAGCGGAAATAAGGAGGAGTAGTTACAACTTAAAAGAAAGTTATTTATTGATCAGACAAATCAGTGAAGTAACTGATCAAAACAGAATTTCACATCAACAAAGCCATTTGTGAGTCTACATCTTCCAGTCAGGGTCTGGCTGTTTCGCAGAATGAAAGGGCTGGCATTGAGTAATGTCCAGAATGCTCAACTACGCGATATAAATTCCAGTCCTTTCCTAACGGGATACAAACTGGGTAGAGGGTCTTTAATCGACCGCTTCCAGTTCTCTGCCGTAATCGCTTCTTGTCGTCTATTTCGCCTCTCGAGAAATTGTCTGCATTCTACCGGACAATAGATCTTAGCTGACTTTTGATTAAAAACAGTAAGTTTCTGCTTTTTTGATTTCTGCAGTGGTTGCACACTGCATCTGTAGAGAATGATTGTGTCTACATCGCGTTACACTCCATGCGAACGCGGCCTCTTCAAACGCCGTGGAGCGTAAGTCACGAAGTGCTTTGCCAGTTTTGTATTAAATATTAGCTTAGTATAACAGAATGTTTGAAAAAATCGAATTGCAGCGAATGGTTGTGGTGGGGCACATTGGAAATGCCGAGGTCTCTCCTGCCATTTTATGCTCTCTTATATAATAAATCTAAACGAGTGGAGTAAAGGATGCGATCTGCTTAAAACTAGCACAATGGTAGTTTGTTCCCGCCGAAAATACGAAATCATTAGTAAAATAAGCATGACTGCTAAAGGAACTTGTTCTAGAAAGAAATGCAGCTCTACCCTCAGTGGGTCGGTCGCATATGTTTTTACGGAATTTCTTTGCCATTCAAGGCCAGACATAAACATCGCAACGTTCGATGCTTAAATTGAGTCGATTGTGTGGGGGGAGGAGGTCGAAGTGTCTTTGACGTTGGATGAATTGTCGCAGTCAACGTGCGTCCACAGATCGTCCTGCATCAAGTCGGGATAGTCGGCGTCAACGTACACCGGCGTGTACGATTGCTCTGTTGACGAGGGTTCGTCCTGTGAAGTCGAGCTGTCCATTGTTTGCTTGTGTTGAGGTACAATCACCCACCTACAGAAAGTAAATCCACAGATCACATTCAATACATCAAACAATCGCAACTCAGAACAGCAATCTGACTGTGCGAAAATAGCGATAGAGTTATGACTGTTCAAAAGAACTTGAAATGTGGAATGGAAAGTGCGGCCCTGTTGTGGCGGTGGTGGTGGTGGAAATGCAACTCCATGCGCAGAGTATGTATAAGGTGACTGTGGACTCCCATGCCGATGATGATGAAAGGAATGCAACCAACCTTAGTAAGCACCTGTGGTTATTGGTTATGGCAAACTGCAACCGCTGCCGTTATATAGACGTGTGAGCTCCAGCATCATTGGCTGGCTATTATTGGACGCATTGGAAGTTAAATTAGGAGCAATGCAAATTAGTAACCCAGACACCTGGCTACTATTTGCAATTGCATTGGCTATGCCAGTCGCTTACTCTTGGTGCCCTTAATGGTGTTTACAGTTTGATCCGTCAAGTTGCCTGTGTTTCGCTTGCCAGAACATCTTCAGTTCGTCTAGCTTATCTTCAATCTTCAATGACAGCCTTTCGTTGCTGATTCATAGTAGCTTTTCAGAGGGGCTGGTGATATTCTTTGGGTAGTACACCGTTTTTGTGTCTGTCTACATTAGATGAAGAGTAGAGCCCACCACAATGTGTACGCAGCCATTGGTACTTAAGAGTCGAAAGTGTCAACTGTGCAGTATGCAGCCCCATGGTTTGGGTCACATGCAGGCTAGTTGAGATTTCAGTAGGAATTAGATCATTTGATCCACCTTCACCTTGTAGACAACAATCTCAGGCAATCAGTTGTTCTGAATATGCCCTTTTATGCTGCGGTTTCCTGTTGATGCATGGTTGCGGTCACCACATGTCTGTATAAATATCGCTGTTGTGAGCTCGGCGTCGGACAGGCTTCCTGGACAGTTTGCATTGGTAATTTGTCCCTCGTTTCCTCGGGTGAGGGCAGTGCTGAGAGCAGGCATGCATTTAGCTGAATTCAGAGCATACTTAATGCAAAATAAGGCTGCATTCTGCATCACCTCTTTGGAATGATTGTTCACCACATTTTATGGTGGGACTCGTAAACTTGCTTGTCTACAACTGGTGGAATGGCATGAACACAATCAAGATCATTCATGATGTGCTTTACAGAAGGAAAAATCACTTTAAAATAAGATGAATGTGAATTGTTGCAATGACCGAGGCGGAAATGAGGATGTGTTTGTATAGCACACTTGTTTGTTTAATTAAGGATACACTCATGTTTTCGTTATCTTTTTGCTGGCATGAGTCCACGCACAGCGTAGCGCCGACACCTGCAATGCTGGTGACTTTCAATACAAGAAACGTCTCGAACCATCTAGCTGTAACCATGAAAACTGTCCTAAATTTTGTCAGATGAACATCCATGTTTTGGCATCTTTGCCAATAACAAAATGACTATGACGTGCGTAGTGGCACAGTGATACCAATTTGACAATGCTAAGACCGTAAATGGCTAAACGCAGACCAGTACATTCTCGATGTCAACTGCCGTCTGCCTCAGAACATCCGAAATGCCTTGCAACGATGCGGTCATATTCAAGCTACTATTGGCATACTAAACCCCACCGTAACTGACTGAGTCAAGAATGCTAATTTGGAAATAATTTAGAAACTGTCAGTACCGAATAGCAATGTGGAGAGAGCTTACAATTAATTGCTTAAAGGAATTCAAGAAGCAGTTGCATGTGCAAAGCACCTCTCTTCCTCTTACACTACTTTGGATGACTTAAGTGGATATTATGTCGACAAAACAAATCCACTTTTGGTTGTTGCAATGTGCATCGAGAACTAAACGAATTTGCTATCAGATCAAAGCTTTCAACACCGAATCAAAAGCAAGTTTGCTTTTCTTAAACGGACGTTTATTAGCGTGGAAATGATTCGTTTCCATTTTATGCCACAGCTCTATGCACATGGTGTAATTGACGCACCTCAACATTCTTAATGCCTGATCTCATAGGAATAGTGTATGAGTGCGACGAAATGCTGTTGGAGCAAAAATGAGAAGTCACAGCCACAAACCACTCTCTGCGATGCTGTGTTGTAAGGAGTGCTAGATGAAATGGGATAAAGGAGAGTGGGTGGAGGAAGGAAGAGCCAATGGATGAAAGTTGTGCACTTGGCCAACCACGCAAGCGTGTAAACTTCCTCATTATGCAATGCATACTCGATTGCAGATCATTCTCCTTGAGATTTGACTTCGGCTTAACAAACCACACCTCCTGCTCAGCGATGCCGTCTCACATCATCACTTTGCTTCGTTCAAATAGAATGGACAAAATATAATTGTGAAATTTGATGGCGTGAAGCAGGCAGACGAGAATTAATAAAATGCATACTTCGATGCTGACCTTGAATAAATGGCTATATTTAAAACGCGTAAAGTTTCGCATTATAAATCGGCTATGAATAGGCCCTCAAAAGATAATTTAGGCGCAGTGAAATATGGTAACCGAGGTGCATGGCTTCTGTATACATTTGTGTTGGTTGCGTACGTGCACTTGCCCATGGCCTAAACAATGCACCGAATGATGAAATGGACAAAAGCATGAATGGTTTTAGAAATTGAATGCTTCATTTCTTGCCACGTAGGTTGCCGATCACTGTTTAACAGCGCTGTTTCTTGAGGAGTAGGGGCAGATCTGAGATCGCCCACATTTTACTCATGTCTAAGCGTTTACATTTCGAAAGCAAATGAGACGATTGGGAGAGATTTCGGTGGGTCATGAAATGTAGCTCTAACACTAATCAAATTTACATCGTAATTTGCCGTCACTTTTACCGACTCAACAAGACCCAAGGGTTTCCTTTTCACAATCCCTAGGAATCCACAATATCACTTCCGATGAGATCACACGAAGCGCAAGATTTCGTCCTCGAGATGACACTAAGCTAATGCAGGGTAAGGGAACATGTCACCTACCAAGGTATAGAATAACTAGGAGAACACTAAGTTGCCCCCAAAATTTTAGAACCGTATTGTGTCCATCGATTTGCACCGAGCGGAACAGAATTGGGCGCAATACTCAGGATTGAGGACGCATTGGCGAGCTGTTGCGAGCCTCTGCATTCTGCGATTTGTGGCAGCAATTCTTGAGAGAAGGGCAAACATCGAAATGCCAAAGCTTTGTCATACCACGCCTTTTAAGTGCTTCTGATCGGTGCGCACTTTCAACGGCATTAAAGGCATCACGACCGATTTCGGTCTCAACTTATCATACAATTTTTATTCTTACCCACTTCCCGCATTTAACAGGCAATTTAGGGCATGAAGCATGTGCTTTCAGGACTCGCGCCTTTTGCGTCAAATACGGTTTGACTTAGTCACACCAACATCAGTCTGGTGATACTGGTGCCATTCACTTTACCGTCTTTTGGCACATTCATTCATTTTATGCATCGACCTAATGGTTTTGGTTTCGAGAAATTGTTAGCAGCGTCTGTTTAGCAATGTGGTCTTATTCAAGACGAGACAGTGCGATTGTCAGCTCTTATGTTGCATTGAGTTCAAAAAGGCGCGACGCTTATAAGCAATGATATCAAATTCCATTTACAATGAAGGAAGCACTGTCTTGCAAATCTTAGTTAACTCATTCAAAACTGTCAAGAAATCTATGCCTAAGCAAATGTGCATTTTGAAAATAAATAAGCTGATTATCGACGGCATTGTCCATCCTTGTGCTCGCTCAACACATGTTGTAAGAGTTAAGTGGAATACCAACAGCAAGAAAGAAGGAAGATTGAATACGAGCAAAATATATTTACACTAGAGACATGTGTCATGGTAGTGGCGGTAAAAGTGAGGTGTAACATTGCAACGCTCGATAGTTAACTTGAGTCATTTGTATGGGTGGAGGGGGTTGAAGAGTCGTTAACATTGGATGAATTATCGGAGTCAACGTGCGTCCACAGTTCGTCCTGCATCAAGTCGGGATAGTCGGCGTCAACGTACACCGGCGTGTACGATTGCTGTGGTGACGAGGGTTTGTCCTGTGAAGTCGAGCTGTCCATTGTTTGCTTGTGTTGAGGTACACTCACCAACCTACAGAAAGTAAATCCACAAATCACATTCAATCCACCAAACGGTTGCAGCTCACAACAGAAATCTGATTGTGTGCAAAAATATTGAAGGAGTTATGCAGTACAAATGAACATGGAATGCGTAGTGCATAGTGGGACCCTGTGGTGGTGGTGCTGGTGGTGGTAGTAGCCGTTTTGGTGGAAATTCAACTCCATGCGCAGAGTATGTATGAGGTGACTGTGGACTCTCACGCTGATGATGATGAAAGGAATGCAACCCACCTCAGTTAGCACCTGTGGTTATTGGTTATGGCAAACTGCAATCGCTGTCGTTATATAGACGTGTGAGCTCCAGCATCATTGGCTGGCTATTATTGGACGCATTGGAAGTTAAATTAGGAGCAATGCAAATTAGTAACCTAGACACCTGGCTACTATTTGCAATTGCATTGGCTATGTCAGTCGCTTACACTTGGTCCCCTTAATGGTGTTTACAGTTTGATCTGTCCTGATGCCTGTGTTTCGCTTGCAAGAGCATTTGCGGTTCGTCTACCCTATCTGCATTCTTCTTTGACAACGCTTCGTTGCTGTTTCTTAGTAGCATTTCTGAGTAGCTCGAGATATTCATTGGTTGGTACGGCATTCCTGGGCAAACAATGCACAAGGTGCGTTATTAAATGTGTCTGTCTGTATTAGATGAAGTGTAGAGTCCACGACAATGTGTAGGTGGTCATTTGTACCTAAGAGTCGAAAGTGTCAACTGTACAATATGCAGCCCATGGTTTGGGTCACATGCAAATATGCGGCCCTATTCCAGCTACTACGTCAATCTAAACCTTCACTGCAACTGACTGAGTCAAGACTACTAAGTTGGAAATAATTTTGAAACTCTAAGTATCAACTAGCAATATAGAGAGAATTTAAAATGTTTTGCTTAAAGGAATTCAAGAAGCTGCTGCATGTGCAGAGCACTTCTTCTCCACCTACACTACTTTGGATGGTTTCCAGTGTACATTTAGTCGACAAAACGAATCTGCTTTTGATTGTTAAAATAGGCATTGAGATTTGAGCAAATTTGTTATCAGATCAAAGATTTCGACTCTGAATGCAATGTTAGTTCGATACTCTTAAACGTCCGTCACTTAGTGTGGAAATGGCCCCTTTCCATTTTATGCCAAAGCTCTATGCACATGGTGCAATTGACGGATCCAACCATTCTTAATGTCTCACCTCATGATGAAATGCTGTTGGAGCAGAAATGCGCAGTCACAACCACAAACCACTCCCTGCGATGCTGTCTTGTAAGGAGTGCTTGATGAAATGGATCGAAGGCGAAAGGTGGAGGAAGGAAGGTTCAACGAGTAAAAGTTGTGCACTTAGGCAAATAAATACAACGCTCGTGACGTGTTCGCTCTCATTCGTGCTGGTCAACGCAGGTATCTCGTCGCCCAAACAGATGACCGAATTCAGACAGTCTTCTTCGGAAGCAAACACGGACTAGAGGCTACGTTGAGCATTCTCTGAAGGACTGAAAGCGGAACACGTGATCTGGTTCTCACTGAAGTCTCAACTAGCCTGCATGTGACCCAAACCATGGGGCTGCATATTTACCCAGCTGACACTTTTGTCTATTAAGTACTAATGACTACCTACACATTGTGGTGGGCTCCAACATCATATAATGCAGACAGACACAGTTAATATCGCACCTTGCCCCATGTTTGTCAAAAAATGCAGTCCTACCCAAAGAATATCGCAAGCCACTCAGAAAAGCTACTATGAAACAGCAACGAAACGTTGCCATTGAAGATCGTGGATAAGCTAGATGAATTGCAAATGCTCTTGCAAACGAAACACAGGCATCAGGACAGATCAAACTGTAAACACCATTAAGGGGACCAAGTGTAAGCGACTGACATAGCCAATGCAATTGCAAATAGTAGCCAGGTGTCTAGGTTACTAATTTGCATTGCTCCTAATTTAACTTTTAATGCGTCCAATAATAGCCAGCCAATGATGCTGGAGCTCACACGTCTATATAACGACAGCGATTGCAGTTTGCCGCAACCAATAACCACAGGTGCTAACTGAGGTTTGTTCAATTCCTTTCATCATCATCGGCGTGGGAGTCCACAGTCACCTCATACATACTCTGCGCATGGAGTTGCATTTCCACCACCACCGCCACCACCATCACCACTCAGGGCCGCACTTTGCACTACGCATTCCATGTTCTTTTGTACTGGCTTAACTCTATCGCTATTTTCGCACAGTCAGATTGTGCACTGCGGATTTACTTTCTGCAGGTGAGTGAGCGTACCTCAACACAAGCAAACAATGGACAGCTCGACTTCACAGGACGAACCCTCGTCAACAGTGCAATCGTACACGCCGGTGTACGTTGACGGCGACTATCCCGACTTGATGCAGGACGAACTGTGGACGCACGTTGACAGCGACATTTCATTTAACGTCAACGACACTTCGACCTCCTCCCCGCATATAATCGACTTAATTTAAGCATCTAACTTTGGGATGTTACACCTCGTTTCCATCGCCACTACCGTGACATATGTCTCTAGTGTAAATATATTTTGCTCGTATTTAATCTTCCTTTTTTCTTGCTGTTGGTATTCCACTTAACGCTTGCAACATGTGTTGGGCGAACACAACGAAAAACACTACCATCGATAGGCAGCCTATTTATTTTCAAAATACGCATTTGTTTAGGCATAGATTTCTTGAGAGTTTTGAGTGAGTTAACCCAAGTGTTGCAAGGCAGTGCTTCTCTCATCATAAATGGAAGTTGAATTCATTGCTCATAAGCGTCGCGCCTTTGTGAACTCAATGCAACATAAAAGCTGACTTAAGAGCGGACAATGGCACTGTCTCGTCTTGAATAAGACCGCATTGCTATACAGACGCTGCTCACGTTTCCTGCAACAAGCACCATTAAATTGATGCATAAAATGAATGAATGTGCCAAAAGACGGTGAAGTGAATGCCACCAGTATCACCCGACCAATGTTGGTGTGACTAAGTCAAAGCGTTTTTGTCGCAAAAGGCGCAACTCCTGAAACCACATGATGAACGTGTCCTCTCACCAAGTCTGCTTCATGCATCGCATTGCCTGTCAAATGCGAAAAGTGGTTAAGAATAAGAATTGTAAAATGAGGGCGACCGAGATGTGTTGTGATGGTCTCAAAGCACAAAGGGAGATATTGGCATAACATGGGCACAGCACACCACCAACGTCTGCGAAAGTAGAGGTTTCATTTCTTTGAAAGCTTGCCTTTATTAATTAAGTTACATACTGTGTGAGGCATTCATTCGTTCGGCTACGTTGACTCGGTTGATAGGCGTCCTCGCAATTCGTGTCGACCACTTGCGCCTCCCTATCACGCACGTTCCAAATCTTGCTCCTGTTTGATGAGAGCTGAATAAAGATCGCACTGATCAATGGGACCCTTGGTTTATGACTTTGATTTTAAAAAAAATAGACAAGCAAAATTGTGAAGTCCATTATCTAGGTTCAAGCGCGGAGCAAGTCCAGACATTGGCAAATGATTTCATTGAACCGAAATGGAGAGGCAATTGCATGAGTTCAATTAGACAGGCCAGTGCGATTCTTAGGTTCAGAAGTATTTGGAAGGCGCGGTTTGACAGGCTTCGACATTACGATGTTTGTCCATCACTCAGGAATTGCTGCCACTAATCGCAGAATGCATTGGCTCGCAACACCTCGCAAATGCGTCCTCACTCCTGAGTATAGCGCCTACTTCTGCTGTGTGCGAATTTAGGATTTTGTTCTGCTCAGTGCAAAGCGGTGTAGACAATACGGTTCTAGGATTTTCAGGGCAAATTGATGGTCTCATAGTTAATCTATAACTTGGTAGGTGACATGCTCTCTTACCCTCCATTAGCTTAATGTCATCTCGAGAGCGATATCTTGCGCTTCGACTGAGCTCGTCGGAAGTGAAATTGTGGATTCCTATGGATTGCAAGAAACAACCCCTTGAGTCATGTTGAGCTGGAAGGAGTGACAGCAAATTATGAAGTATAATTTGATTAGTGCTTGAACTAGATTCCATAAATCACCAAAATCTCTCGAAATCACTTCATTTGCTTTCGAAATGTGAAGGCGAAGATATCAGTAAATTGTGTGAGATCACACATCTACACACATTCTTAAGGAGACAGCGCTTTCGAACAGTGATCGACATACTACATGGAAAAATAAAGCATTTTGTTTCTGAACATTCGTACTTTTATCCATTTCTTATTCGGCGCAATGCTTTGAGGAGCCAAATAAGGATTAAGAGTAAGTGCACTGACACAACTGACACAAATGTATGCAGGAGTCATGCATATAGGTTGCCATATTTCACTGCTCCTAATTTAACATCTGAAGGTCTATTCATAGGCGTCCAGTGATACGCAAGCTCACGTGCCTAAATATAGCCATCTGCGTGACAACACGGTTCATCTCTGCAAGTGGTGCGCAAAGCATTCTTTAATTGCCGGAATGTTTATGCAATGATGGACAAGGTGTGGATTAGGAAATACCATGGAAGCTCATGAGAGTGCGTCATTATCAGCCTTGTCGGATGAGAAGGAAAGGAGGCAAATCACACTCTCGTTGGCGATCACTAAAAGATGGGACTTAAATTGTCGGTGCCTCATGGGAATGGCCTCGTAGTGTGCGTTGTGTGATCACCTAACCATCTGATAACAGTTGTGTGGAATGCCACGGAAGCATTTCCATCAAAAAAGGCATATTTTAATAACGTTAGCGACACCTAGAAATGACTGGGGCATCCTGCGTCAGCATCATACTCGGCCTCACCGGTAAGGTAGGGAAGGAGGTGTTGACGTCACTGGATAGGCACATGAATGCATTCAGCTGCGAAGCTGTCAACATGGATAGAAGAGCACCACGAAACATGTGATGGTTGGATGGATAGGTGGGTGGAAATTACCGCGTAGCCGGTAAATCCTGTCAGCCAGCGTGTCAGCCCGTTAGCCAACAAATTGGAAAAGGCTGAAGTCAAGTGCGAAGTAAGACAGAAAAGATCAACTTGCTACTACAATCTGTGTTTGATCCACTACATTGCCTAGTGATCTTTGTGTCAACGCACTTCATCTTGGCAGGCAGCGGGGTCCATTACTTCTTAAGGATTAGGAAATTTATGCAATAATGGACGAAACGCTGCGTTAGTTGGACAAGTAAGTATTCTTCACACAAGATTGCTCGGCATTTAGCAAATAAACACTTCGCTACATCTCCGATTATTTGGACACACATTCGCCCAATTAATCCTGTGTGTATGGCTGCACAAACAGACAGACCCATGCTAATGTGGTTCAAGTTCCGCATCCTTCTCTCAATCGCCCCACTTTTCCCATCGTCACTTCATGGTCCTTTTCTATATCATTTATTCCATTGCCCTGAATATATGGTGAAGCTTAAATCATGGAGGCACTAGTGACATTGTTTGTTTGTGTGCGTTCTGTGCTCACCCATCCCATGTGATAGCAGTTGTGTGGAACGTTAACACTGGGAACATGGTTGGTGATGCAGGTGCACAAACGCCAACAGCAAGAAGGAAGGAAGATTGAATACGAGTAATATATATATACACTAGAGGCATGTATCATGGTAGTGGCGATGAAAATGACGTGTAACATTGCAATGCTCGATAGTTAACTTGAGTCATTTGTGTGGGAGAGGGGTGAAGAGTCGTTGACGTTGGATGAATTGTCGCAGTCGACGTGCGTCCACAGTTCGTCCTGCATCAAGTCGGGATAGTCGGCGTCAACGTACACTGGCGTGTACGATTGCTCTGTTGACGAGGGTTCGTCCTGTGAAGTCGAGCTGTCCATTGTTTGCTTGTGTTGAGGTACACTCACCCACCTACAGAATGTAAATCCACAGATCACATTTAATACATCTAACAATCGCAACTCAGTACAGCA
Organism: Taenia hydatigena; assembly: GCA_036345935.2. Taxonomy (NCBI): domain Eukaryota; kingdom Metazoa; phylum Platyhelminthes; class Cestoda; order Cyclophyllidea; family Taeniidae; genus Taenia; species Taenia hydatigena. The sequence continues at coordinate 12,942,769 of JADWOT020000001.1, forward strand.
TACGCTTAGCGATGTGCTTGATTTCACAAAATTATTAATTCCTTTTCTACTTACGTCTGACAATCTGACTGTGCGAAAATATTGATAGAGCTATGCCAATGCAAAATAACGTGAAATGTGGAATGTAAAGTGCGGCTCTGTGGTGTTGGTCGTGGTAGCTGTTTTAATGGAAATTTAACTCAATGCGCAGAGTATGTATAAGGTGGCTGCAGACGCTCACGCCGACGCTAAAAGGAATTGAACAAACCTCAATTAGCACCCGTGGTTATTGGTTGTGGCAAACTGCAATCGCTGTCGTTATATAGACGTGTGAGCTCCAGCATCATTGGCTGACTATTATTGGACGCATGGGAAGTTAAATTAGGAGCAATGCAAATTAGTAACCCAGACACCTGGCTACTATATGCAATCGCATTAGATATGTCTGTTGCTGACACTTGGTCCCGTTAATGATGTTTACATTTTGATCCGTCAAGCTGCCTATGTTTTGTTTTCAAGAGCATTTGCAGTTCGTCTAGCTTATCCACAACCGTTAATTACAATGGTTCGTTGCTGTTTCGTAGTAGCTTTTCTGAGTAGCTTTTCTGAGCAAATAGTCCTAAACACCTCCACGAAGCCAATGAAGTTGACATCCGTTGTGTATGACGAGTGCATGGTCAATGGACATTCCTCGTTGCTGACAGCTGCCTCCCCGTATTACGTCAAGCCCTCTTACGCTGCGATTCCCTGTTGGTGTTTGGTCGCGCTTACCACATATCTGTATAAATATAGCTTTTGCGAGCTCGGCGTCAGACAGGCATCCTTCACGGTTCGCGTTGGTAATTTGTCTCTCGTTTCCTCGAGTGAGGGGCAATGCTGAGAGCAGGCATGCATTCAGCTGAATTCAGAGCATACTTAATGCAAATAAGGTTGCATTCTGCATCGCCTCGTTGGAATGATTGATCACCATTTTCAAGGTGCGGTTTGTAAACTGGTTAGTCTACATCTCGTGGAATGGCATGAACACAATTGAGATCATTTATGATGTGCTTTACAAAGGGAATAAAATCTACCTCAAAAAAGATAAATATGAATTTTGCAATGACAAAGATGGAAATGAGGATGTGTTTGTATAGCACACTTGTTTGTTTAATTACGGATGCAATCATGGTTTCGTCATTTTCTCGCCGAAATGAGCCCACACACAGCATAGCGCCGACACCTATAATGCCAGTGACTTTTGTTACAGCAAATGCCTCCCAACATCAGCTGCCTCTCTTTGCAATATCTGTTCTTTTAAATTATGAGAAGTGTGCTAAAGATTGCTAAAAGAACAAGCATGTTTTGGCTGCTTTGCCAATGACAAAATGACTGCGACGTGCATAGTGGGCACAGTGATATCAATTTGACAATACTAAAACCGTAAAAAGCTAAGCGTATATCAGTACATTATCGTTGTCAACTGCCGTCTGCCTCAGAACATCCAAAATGCCTTGCAACGATGCGGCCGTATTCAAGCTACTATTGGCATACCAAACCCCACCGTAACTGACTGAGTCAAGAATGCTAATTTGGAAATAATTTAGAAACTGTCAGTACCGAATAGCAATGTGAAGAGAGTTTACAATTAGTCGCTTAGGGATATTCAAGAAGCTGCTGCATGTGCAAAGCACCTCTCTTCCTCTTACACTACTTTGGATAGCTTCAAGTGGATAGTAAGTCGACAAAACAAATCCACGTTTGGTTGATGGAATTTGCGTTGGGAATTGAGCAAATTTGTTATAGGATCAAAGATATCAACACCGAGTCGAAAGCGAGTTTGCTATTCTTAAGCGTCCGTTGGTTAGTGAGGAAATGGCTCGTTTCCATATTACGCCACAGCTCTATGCACATGGTGAAATTGACGCACCACAACATTCGTAATGCCTGATCTGATTAGAATGGTGTATGAGTGCGACGAAATGCAATTGGAGCAGAAATGAGAAGTCACAACCATTAACAACCCTCTGCGATGCTGGCTCGTACATAGTGCTAGATGAAATGGGGCGAAAAGGAATGGGTGGAGGAAGGAAGAGCCAATGGATGAAAGTTGTGCACTTGTCCAACCACGCAAGCGTGTAAACTTCCTCATTATGCAATGCATACTCGATTGCAGATCATTCTCCTTGAGATTTGACTTCGGCTTAACAAACCACACCTCCTGCTCAGCGGTGCCGTCTCACATCATTACTTTGCTTTGTTCAAATAGAATGGACAAAATAATGTTGTGAAATTTGATGGTGTGATGCAGGCAGACGAGAATTGATAAAATGCATACTTCGATGTTGACTCTGACTAAATGGCTATATTTAGGCGCGTGAAGCTTCGCATCATTAATCGGCCATTAATAGACCTTCAGAAGTAAAATTAGGAGCAGTGAAATATGGTAACCGAGGTGCATGGCTCCTGTATGCATTTGTGTCAGTTGCCTCAGTGCACTTACCCATGGCCTAAACAATGCGCTGAATGATGAATTGGACGAAAGCCCGAATGTAGCTCAAACATTAATCAAATTTACATCACAATTCGCTGTTACTCCTTCCAGTTCAGCATGACTCAAGGGATTCTTTCACACGATCCGTAGGAATCGACAAATTCCACTTCTGGCGAGCTCACACGAAGCGCAAGATTTGTCCTCAAGATGACATTGATCTAATTGAGGGTAAGAAAGCATGTCGCATACCTAGATATAGATCAACTACGAGAACATTAATTTGCCCTCAAAATGCTAGAACCGTTTTGTCCACATCGCTTTACACTGAGCAGAATTAAATCCCAAATTCCCACACAGCAGAAGTGGGCGCAATACTCATGAGTGCGGACGCATTGGCGAGCTGTTGCGAGCCAGTGCATACTGCGATTTGTGACAGCGATTCCTGGGTGATTGAAAAACATCGAAATGCCGAAGCCTGTCAAACCGCGCCTTTTAATCACTTTTGGACTGGCCTGTCTAATTGAACTCATGCAATTGCCTCTCCATTTCGGTTCAATGAAATCATTTGCCAATGTCTGGACTTGCTCCGCGCTTGAACCTAGATAATGGACTTCACAATTTTGCTTGTCTATTTTTTTTAAAATCAAAGTCATAAACCAAGGGTCCCATTGATCAGTGCGATCTTTATTCAGCTCTCATCAAACAGGAGCAAGATTTGGAACGTGCGTGATAGGGAGGCGCAAGTGGTCGACACGAATTGCGAGGACGCCTATCAACCGAGTCAACGCAGCCGAACGAATAAAGGCAAACTTTATTAAAAAACGGAACCTCTACTTTCGCTGATGTTGGTGGTGCGCTGTGCGTGGACCAGTGTGGACACCAAGATTAATCCACAGATGCATATTTTACGCCAACGTCTCCCTTTGTGCTTTGAGACCATCACAACCCACCTCGGTCTCCCTCGTTTCAGCATTTATATTCTCACCCACTTTTCGCATTTGACAGGCAATGCGACGCATGAAGCAGACCTGGTGAGAGAACACGCTAATTACGTGCTTTCAGGACTTGCGCCCTTTGCTTCAAAAACGCTCTGACTTAGTCACACCAACATCGGTCGGGTGATACTGGTGGCATTCACTTCGCCGTCTTTTGCTGCATTCATTCAATTTGTGCATCGATTTAATGGTTCTGGTTTCGAGAAAAGTAGGCATCTTCTGTATAGCAATGCGGTCTTATTCAAGACGCGACAGTGCGATTGTCAGCTCTTATGTTGCATTGATTTCAACTTCCATTTATAATGAAGGAGGCACTGCCTAGCATCTCTTCTGTTGACTTATTCAAAACTGTCAAGAATTCTATGCCTAAGCAAACGTGTATTTTGAAAATAAATAAGATGCTTATCGACGGCATTGACCATTCTTGTGCTCGCCTAAAATATGTTGCAAGCGTTAAGCGGAATACCAACAGCAAGAAAGAAGGAAGATTGAATACGAGCAAAATATATTTACACTAGAGACATGTGTCATGGTAGTGGCAATGGAAACGAGGTGTAACATCGCAACGTTCGATGCTTAAATTGAGTCGATTGTGTGGGGGGAGGAGGTCGAAGAGTCGTTGACATTGGATGAATTATCGGAGTCAACTTGCGTCCACAGTTCGTCCTGCATCAAGTCGGGATAGTCGGCGTCAACGTACACCGGCGTGTACGATTGCACTGTTGACGAGGGTTCGTCCTGTGAAGTCGAGCTGTCCATTGTATGCTTGTGTTGAGGTACACTCACCCACCTACAGAATGTAAATACACGGATCACATTCAGTACACCGAACAGTAGCAAATCAGAACAGCAATCTGACTGTGCAAACATAGCGATAGAGTTATGCCAGTACAAATGAACATGGAATGCGTAGTGCAAAGTACGGCCCTGTGATGGTGGTGGTGCTGGTGGTGGATGAAATTGTACTCCATGCGCAGAGTATGTATGAGGTGAATGTGGACGCTCACACTGACGCTAAAAGGAATTGAACAAACCTCAGTTGGCACCTGGGGTTATTGGCTGCGGCAAACTGCAATCGCTGTCGTTATATAGACGTGTGAGCTCCAGCATCATTGGCTGGCTATTATTGGACGCATTGGAAGTTAAATTAGGTGCAATGCAAATTAGTAACCTAGACACCTAGCTACTATTTGCAATTGCATTAGCTATGTCAGTCGCTTACACCTGGTCCCCTTAATGATGCTTACAATTTGATCCGTCAAGATGCCTGTGTTTTGTTTGCTAGAGCATTTGCAGTTCGTCTGGCTTATCCACGATCTTCAATGGCAACGTTTCGTTGCTGTTTCATAGTAACTTCTCTGAGTGGCTTGAGATATTCTTTGGGTAGAACTCCATTTTGTGGCAAACGAAGAAAAAGTTGCATTCTTAGCTGTGTCTGTCCACATTATATGATGTGCGGAGTCCAATTCATTGTGTAGGTAGCCATTAGTACTTAAGAGCTAAAAGCGTCAAATGTACAGTATGCAGCCCCTCGTGTGTCCAAATGATTGAAGAGGTATCGAAGTGCTTATTTGCTAAATGCCGAGCCATTTGTGTGAGGAAGAATTACTTGTCCACCTTACGCAGCGTTTCGTCAACTATCGCATAAATCTCCTAATGCTTAAGGAATAATGGATCCCGCTACCTGCGAAGATGAAGTGCGTTGACACAAAGATCACTAGGCAATGTAGTTTATCAAACACTGGTTTTAGTAGCGAGTTGATCTTTTCTGTCTTACTTCGCACTTGACTTCAGCCTTTTTCAATTTATTGACTGACTGACTGACTGCCAGGATCTACCGGCTACCCGATGTAGCAACGTGAACCTGATCTCTCCAACCCCATTAATGACCACCTCTTCACCCACCCACTAACCCACCCATCCATCCATCCATCGCATGTTTCGTGGCGTTCTTCTATTCATCATGTCATTATCGCTGCTAAACCTATTCATGTGCCTAACCACTGACTCCAACACCTCCTTCCCTACCTTACCGGTGACGCTGAGTATGCTGCTGATGTGGGTTGCGATTGTTGATGGAAATGCTGCCGTGGCATTCCACACAACTGTTATCAGATGGACAGGTGAGCACACAACGCACACTACGAGGCCATTTCCATGAGGCCCCGACAATTTAAGTCCCATCTCTTAGTGATCGCCAACGAGAGTGTGATTTGCCTCCTTTCCTTCCTTTCCCACAAGGCAGGTAATGACGCACTCTCATGAGCTTCCATGGTATTTCCCAATCCACACTTTGTCCATCAGTGCATAAACATTCCAGATCATGAAGAATTCTTACCGCACCACCTGCAGAGATGAACTGTGCTGTCACGCAGATGGCTACATTTGGGCACGTGAGCTTGCGCATAACTGGTAGGCTATGAATAGACCTTGAGAAGTTGAATTAGGAGTAGTTAAATATGGCAACCAATGTACATGACTGCTGCCTACATCTGTGTCAGTTGTGTCAGTGCACTTACTCATGGCCCTTACTTGGCTCCTCAAAGCAGTGCATCGAATGATGAAATGGATAGAAATATGAAAGTGTAGAAATTGAATGCCTCTTTTCAATCCACACAGGTCGTTCACCGCTGTTGAAAGGCGCCGTCCATTTACGAAATAGGAGTAGACTTGTGATCTCACACAGTTTACTGTTGTCTGAGCGTTTCCATTTCGGAAACAAATGAAATGATTGGGAGAGATTTTATTGTTCCAGGAAATGCAAATCAGCATTTACTTCAGCAAAGACACGCTCTGACAACATCAACAACACCTACAATTGGCTCTGACAACCTCCGTTAAGGCAAAGAAGAAAATAATAAAGCTGCTGATAAAGTGCATAAATGCCTTTTTGCTGAGAGGGTGTCGAGATGGAAGGAAGAGCAACTTGAAACATGGGGTGGGTGGATGGATGGCCGGAGAGGTCAGGTTCATGTTGATCCCCAGGGATGGCGATAGATTCAGACAGTCAGTCAGCTCGTCAGTTAGAGGAGGCTGAACTCAACTGCAAAGTGAAAAATATTGGCAAATTCGCTGCTAAGACAACTTGATGTTCTACTCCAAGGCTTAGTGATCTTTGTGAAACCAATGTAACATAAGAGCTGACAATCGCACCGTCTCGTCTTGAATAAGGCCGAATTGCAAAACAAACGCTGCTCACTTTTCTCGAAGCCACAACCATTCTATCGATGCATCAAATGAATGAATGTACGAAAAGACGGTGAATTGAATGCTACCAGTATCACCAGACCGATGTTGGTGTGACTAAGTCAAAGCGTATTTGACGCAAAAGGCACAAATTTGCCTGTCAATTTCAAAGGCTAGCAAGAATAAAAATTGTGAGATGAGGGAGACCGAAGTGGGTTGTGATGGTCTCAAAGCACAAAGGGAGACGATGGCATAACATAGGCATCTGTGTACTAATCATGGTGTCCACACTACTCCACTCACTGCACACCACCAACACCTGCGAAAGTAGTGCTTTCGTTTATCTGAAAGTTTGTCTTTATTTATCAAGTTGCATGCTGTGCGAGGCACTCGTTCATTGGGCCACGTTGACCCGGTAGTTAGGCGTTCTCGGAAGTCGTACTGACGATCTTCGCCTCCTAAGCATGGACGCTCGGACACTTGATCATGTTTGATAAGAGCTGACTAAGAAGCGCGCTGATCGGGAGCACTTAGAAGGCGTGGTTTGACAGGACTTTGGCATTTCCATGTTTCTTAATCACGCAGGAATTGCTGCCACAAATTGCAGAATGCAGGGGCTCGCAACAGCTCGCCAATGCGTCCTCAATCTTGAGTATTGCGCCTACTTCTGCTGTGTACGAATTTACGATTCTGTTCCGCTCAGTGCAAAGCGATGTAGGCAAAACGATTCTGGGACTTTTAGGGCAAATTGGTGTTTTCCTAGATAATCTATACCTTGGTAGGTGACATGTTCTCTTACCCTCCATTAGCCCAATATCATCTCGAAAACACAATCTGGCGCTTCGTGTGAGCTCGTCGGAAGTGGATTTTGTCCATTTCTAAGGATTGTGAACGGGATACCCTTTAGTTTTGATGAGTTGGAAGGAGTAACAGCATATTGTAATGTAAATTTGATTAGTGTTTAAGCTACATTTAATGACTCACCAAAATCTCTCCCAATCATCTCATTTGCTTTCAAATTGGAAACGCTCAAACATCAGTAAATTGTAGACGACCCCAAACCTACACTTATTCTAAAAAGGACAACGTTTTGAACAGTGTGGACAACACACGTAGATGGTTAAAAGACACTTAATTTAAGAACATTCCATTTCTATCCATTTCATCATTCAGCGCATTGCTTTGAAGAGCCAAGTAAGATCCATTAGTAAGTGTATGCAGGAGTCATGCACATAGGTTGCCACACATAACTACTCCTAATTCAACTTCTCAAGGTCTATTCATAGCCGACCAGTGATGCGCAAGCTCACGTGCCTATTTATAGCCATCTGCGTGACAACACAGTTCATCTCTGCAGGTGGTGCGGTTAGTGTTCTTCATGTTCTGGAATGTTTATTCACTGATGGACAAAGTGTGGGATGGGAAATACAATGGGAGCTCATGAGAGTGCGTCATTATATGCCTTGTCGGATAGGAAGGAAAGGAGGCGAATCACACTCTCTTTGGCAACAAACATAAGATTGGACTTAAAATGTTAAGTCACCATGGAAATCGCTACGTAGTGTGCATTGTGTGCCCACCTAACCATCTGATAACAGTTGTGAGGAATGCCACGGCAGCATATCCATCAACAATCGCAACCTATATCAGCATCATACTCGGGGTCACCGGTAAAGTAGGGAAGGAGGTCACATTCATTCACATTCATCACATTCATTACACCGAACATTCGCAACTCAGAACAGCAATCTGACCGTGCGAAAATAGCGATAGAGTTATGCCAGTACAATTGAACATGGAATGCGTAGTGCATAGTGGAACCCTGTGGTGGTGGTGCTGGTGGTGGTAGTAGCCGTTTTGGTGGAAATTCAACTCCATGCGCAGAGTATGTATGAGGTGACTGTGGACTCCCATGCCGATGATGATGAAAGGAATGCAACCAACCTCAGTTAGCACCTGTGGTTATTGGCTGCGGCAAACTGCAATCGCTGTCGTTATATAGACGTGTGAGCTCCAGCATCATTGGCTGGCTATTATTGGACGCATTAAAAGTTAAATTTGGAGCAATGCAAATTAGTAACCTAGACACCTGGCTTCTATTTGCAATTGCATTGGCTATATCAGTGGCTTACACTTGGTGCCCTTAATGGTGTTTACAGTTTGATTCGTCAAGATACCTGTGTTTCGTTTGCTAGAGCATTTGCGGTTCGTCTACCCTATCTGCATTCTTCTTTGACAACGCTTCGTTGCTGTTTCTTAGTAGCATTTCTGAGTAGCTCGAGATATTCATTGGTTGGTACGGCATTCCTGGGCAAACAATGCACAAGGTGCGTTATTAAATGTGTCTGTCTGTATTAGATGAAGTGTAGAGTCCACGACAATGTGTAGGTGGTCATTTGTACCTAAGAGTCGAAAGTGTCAACTGTACAGTATGCAGCCCCATGGTTTGGGTCACATGCAAATGCGCAGCCTTATTACAGCTCCTACGTCAATCTAATCCCTCACTGTAACTGACTGAGTCAAGACTACTAAGTTGGAAATCATTTTGAATCTCCAAGTATTACTAGCAATATAGAGAGAATTTAAAATGATTTGGTAAAGGAATTCAAGGGGCTATTGCATGTGCACAGCACTTCTCCTCCACCTACACTACTTTGGATGGGTTTCAGTGTATTTTTAGTCAAAAATAGAATCCGCATTTGGTTGTTAAAATAGGCATTGAGAATTAAGCAAATTTGTTATCAGATCAAAGATTTCGACACTAAATGCAATGTTGGTTCCATACTCTTAAACGTCCGTCACTTAGTGTGGAAATGACTCCTTTCCATTCTATGCCACAGCTCTATGCACATGGTGCAATTGACGGATCCAACCATTCTTAATGTCTCACCTCATGATGAAATGCTGTTGGAGCAGAAATGCGCAGTCACAACCACAAACCACTCCCTGCGATGCTGTCTTGTAAGGAGTGCTTGATGAAATGGATCGAAGGCGAAAGGTGGAGGAAGGAAGGTTCAACGAGTAAAAGTTGTGCACTTAGGCAAATAAATACAACGCCCGTGACGTGTTCGCTCTCATTCGTGCTGGTCAACGCAGGTATCTCGTCGCCCAAACAGATGACCGAATTCAGACAGTCTTCTTCGGAAGCAAACACGGACTAGAGGCTACGTTGAGCATTCTCTGAAGGACTGAAAGCGGAACACGTGATCTGGTTCTCACTGAAGTCTCAACTAGCCTGCATGTGACCCAAACCATGGGGCTGCATATTTACCCAGCTGACACTTTTGTCTATTAAGTACTAATGACTACCTACACATTGTGGTGGGCTCCAACATCATATAATGCAGACAGACACAGTTAATATCGCACCTTGCCCCATGTTTGTCAAAAAATGCAGTCCTACCCAAAGAATATCGCAAGCCACTCAGAGAAGCTACTATGAAACAGCAACGAAACGTTGCCATTGAAGATCGTGGATAAGCTAGATGAATTGCAAATGCTCTTGCAAACGAAACACAGGCATCATGACAGATCAAACTGTAAACATCATTAAGGGGACCAAGTGTAAGCGACTGACATAGCTAATGCAATTGCAAATAGTAGCCAGGTGTCTAGGTTACTAATTTGCATTGCTCCTAATTTAACTTTTAATGCGTCCAATAATAGCCAGCCAATGATGCTGGAGCTCACACGTTTATATAACGACAGCGGTTGCAGTTTGCCGCAACCAGTAACCACAGGTGCTTACTGAGGTTTGTTCCATTTCTTTCATCATCATCGGCATGGGCGTCCACAGTCACCTCATACATACTCTGCGCATGGAGTTGCATTTCCACCACCACCGCCACCACCACCACCACCACCACAGGGTCCCACTATGCACTTCGCATTCCATGTTCTTTTGTACTGGCTTAACTCTATCGCTATTTTCGCACAGTCAGATTGCTGTTCTGAGTTGCGATTGTTTGATGTGTTGAATGTGATCTGTGGATTTACATTCTGTAGGTGGGTGAGTGTACCTCAACACAAGCAAACAATGGACAGCTCGACTTCACAGGACGAACCCTCGTCAACAGAGCAATCGTACACGCCAGTGTACGTTGACGCCGACTATCCCGACTTGATGCAGGACGATCTGTGGACGCACGTCGACTGCGACAATTCATCCAACGTCAACGACTCTTCACCCCTCTCCCACACAAATGACTCAAGTTAACTATCGAGTGTTGCAATGTTACACCTCGTTTCCATCGCCACTACTATGACACATGTCTCTAGTGTAAATATATTTTGCTCGTATTTAATCTTCCTTCTTTTGCTGTTGGTATTCCACTTAACGCTTGCAACATGTGTTGGGCGAGCACAACGATAAACACTGCCATCGATAGGCAGCCTATTCATTTTCAAAATACGCAGTTGTTTAGGCATAGATTTCTTAAGAGTTTTGAGTGTGTTAACCCAAGTGTTGCAAGGCAGTGCTTCCCTCATCATAAATGGAAGTTGAATTCATTGCTTGTAAGCGTCGCGCCTTTGTGAACTCAATGCAACATAAAAGTCGACAATCGCACTGTCTCGTCTTGAATAAGACCGCATTGCTAAACAGACGCTGCTCACGTTTCTCGAAACCAGAACCATTAAATCGATGCATAAATTGAATGAATGTAGCAAAAGACGGTGAATTGAATGCCACCAGTATCACCAGACCGATGTTGGTTTGACTAAGCCAAAGCGAATTTGACGCAAAAGCCGCGGGTCCTGAAAGCACATGCTTCAAGCCATAAATTGCCTGTTAAATGCAAAGAGTGGGAAATTATAAAAATTGTGAGATGAGGGAGACCGAAGTCGGTCGTGATGGCTTTAATGCACAAAGGGAGACGTCGGCATAATATATGCATCTGTGGATTAATCTTGATGTCAACACTGGTCCACGCACAGCGCACCACCAACGTCTGCGAAAGTAGAGGTTCCGTTTTTAATAAAGTTTGCCTTTATTAATTAAGTTTCATACTGTGACTCGGTTGATTGGCGTCCTCGCAAGTCGTGTCGACTGCATTCGCCTCCCAATCGCGCAAGTTCCGATCCTTACGCTTCTTTAAATAAGTGCCGTTGAAAGTGCGCACAGGGCAGAAGCACTTAAAAGGCGTGGTATGACAGGGCTTTGGCATTTCGATGTCTGTCCACAACTCAGGAATTGCTGCCTCAAATCGCAGAATGCAGAGGCTCGCAAAAGCTCGCCAATGCGTCCTCAATCATGAGTATTGCGCCCAATTCTGTTCCGCTCGGTGCAAAGCGATGGACACAATACGGTTCTAAAATTTAGGGGCGACTTAGTGTCCTACCTTACCGGTGACGCAGTTTATGATGCTGATGTAGGTTGCGATTGTTGATGGAAATGCTGCCGTGGTATTCCACACAACTGTTATCAGATGGTCAGGTGAGCACACAATGCACACTACGTGGCCATTCCCATGGTGCTCCGACAATTTAAGTCCCATCTTATATTTGTCGCCAAAGAGAGTGTGATTTGCCTCTTTCCTTCTCATCCGACATGGCAGGCATTGACGCACTCTCATGGACTTTCATGGAATTTGCCAATCCACACTTTGTTTATCATTGCATAAACACTCCAGAACATGAAGAACACTAACCACACCACCTGCAGAGATGAACTGTGCTGTCAAGCAGTTGGCTATATTTAGGCACGTGAGCTTGCATATCACTGGACGGCTATGAATAGACCTTGAGAAGTTGAATTAGGAGTAGCTAAATATGGCAACCTATGTGCATGACCTCTGTATACTTTTGTGTCAGTTGTGTCAGTGCACTTACTCATGGCCCTTACTTGGCTCCTCAAAGCAGTACATCGCCCCATTTCATCTAGCACTATGTACGAGCCAACATCGCAGAGGGTTGTTAATGGTTGTGACTTCTCATTTCTGCTCCAATTGCATTTCGTCGCACTCATACACCATTCTAATCAGATCAGGCATTACGAATGTTGTGGTGCGTCAATTTCACCATGTGCATAGAGCTGTGGCGTAATATGGAAACGAGTCATTTCCTCACTAAATAACGGACGCTATTTACGTTCTACGTATTGTCAAATTGATACCACTGTGCCCACTACGCACGTCGCATTCATTTTGTTATTGGCAAAGCTGCCAAAATGTGGTTGTTCCTCCGACAATCATTAGCACAATTCTCATAATTTAAAAAAACAGATATTGTAAAGAGAGGCAGCTTGATGGTTAGAGGCGTTTGTTGTATCAAAAGTCACCAGCATTATAGGTGTCGGCGCAACGCTGTGTGTGGGCTCATGTCGGAGAGAAGATGACGAAACCATGATTGCGCCCTTAATTAAACAAACAAGTGTGCTATACAAACACATCCTCATTTCCGTCTTGGTCATTGCAAAAATTTATACTTATCTCTTTTAAGATGAATTTTATTCCTTCTGTAAAGCACATCATGAATAATCTTGATTGTGCTCACGCCATTCCACCAGATGTAGACAAACAAGTTTACGAGTCCCACCATGAATGTGGTGAACAATCATTCCAAAGAGGTGATGCAGAACGCAACCTTATTTGCATTAAGTATGCTCTGAATACAGCTGAATGCATGTTTGCTCTCAGCATTGCCCCTCACTCGTGGAAACGAGGGACAAATTACCAACGCGAACCGTGAAGGATGCCTGTCCGACACCGCGCTCACAACAGCGATATTAATACAGACATGTGGTGAGCGCAACCAAACACTAAGAAGGAAGTGCAGCGGAAGAGCGCTTGACGCAATACGGGAAGGCAGCTCTCAGCAACGAGAATTGTCCATTGACCATGCACTCATCACACACAAGAGGCGTCACCTTCGTTGGCTTCGTGAAGGTGGTTAGGTCTATTTGCAGTGTTGCGATAACTCCGTTTGGTGTTCCTGTGCTACAAGTAAATAGGTGTGGAGTGGAGAGCTGGAGTGAAGGACACTGAGCTCTCTTCCATTTGCACGCAAGTCTGAACATTTGCGCATTTTCTGATTGCGCGCATAAATTTTTGAAGATTTGATACCACTTGATCTAGACCAATCTCCTTGAATCAACGCACGCCTTTGAAATCGGAAACATGATGGGCAATGTTTCGTTTTAGCTTGTTGTTTGCAAGAGCAAATGATCATCAGTCTGGCACATCAGCAAAACATGAAGCTGCCTTTTGCTTGGTAACTAAATTGAACATTCCATGAACGAATGACTGTCGCAGGTTACTGTCTACGAAAGGCAGACCGAACATACCTGATCGGATCTTCGCTGACTTTTTCCCATCCAAGCTACTCATAACTCACTACGAAGGACTGGATTCTGCACACTAGACAATTTTGACTCCTTTTGAATCATTACAACAACCAACAAGCTGCAAATGGATCGGCAATTTCTTGGGGCAGATAAACATAATTAAGAAAGCACCACGTACAACAATCACCTCCAAATGAAGTACCAACAAAACAGCATTCTGAACCGCTCTGCCAAGTTACTGTGAAGTAGCAAACAAATATGGATGGGTGACGATAAGTCTCATTCCTTAAGCATTGGGAGACTAATGCAATAATTGCCAAAGTGTGGATAGGAAATGGCACCGAGACTTCTTGAAGTCAGTCACTTGCTGCCTTGTCAGGTAGGACAGAAGGGAGGCAAATCACACTTAGATTAACCATAGGTAAATGCTGAAACCTATATTGTGGAGACACATTTAAGGTTGACCCTGAGTGGGCATTCAGTGCTCGCTTAATTAGTGTGATAAGAGTTGCGGCATGTCAACTCGGGATATCTGATTGGTGGTTCCGATTCACAAATGCCAAGATCAACCAAGAAGAAAATAATGCAAGTAAAATATATTTACAGTGTTGGAGGATGTCATGGGAACGATGACTGGAATGTGTTAGAGCATTCGAACTCTCGATAATGGAATTGGGTCGTGTGTGTGAGGTGCAGATTCGTTCGCCTCGAATCAACTGTCGCAGTCGACGTGCGTCCACAATTCATCCTGCATCAACTCGGGATAGTTGGCGTCAACGTACACAGGAGTGTAATTCTGCACACTTGTTGTCTTCTCCTGCTGTGAAGTCCAGCTGTCCATTGTTTTATCGCGTTGAGATACGCCCACCCAACCACCTACAGTAAATAAGGCGCGAAATGGAAATCGATGCATCATACAATCGCAACTCAGGACTTTAGACCCTTAAAGATCCGCTTTAATTCATGAACCTATTTCTTTTTCTAACAAGTGCCTGACAGCCTAACTGCTGGAATTATGAAGCAGTTATGAACACACGAAAGAACATGGAATGTGGAGTGCAAAATGTAGCTCCTTTGTGTTGGAAATCCTAATCCTTACGCAGAACATGCATGAGGCAACTGTGAATTTCTCAATGGTGAATAAAACTTACCTCAGTTAGCACCTGTAGTTATGAGTGTGGGACACCGTGTTCGCGGTCGTTATATAGACGCGTGAGCTTCAGCATCATTGGCTGGCTATTGTTGGAACCCTCAGGAGCTAAATTAAGAGCGGTGGAAATTAGTAGCCAAGATGCACGCCCACTCAATCCAGTTGTGGCAGTCACTTCAGTGCACTTACCCTCGGTCCTAATGCAAGTGTTTACGGTTGGCTCCAGCGAGATATCTGTGTTTTATTTGCTGGAGCGTTTGCAGTTTTTCAAGCCTATGTACGATTGTCGGTGTTGAGGAATTCATTGCCACGTTGGTTTGCTATTTCACAGTAACTTGACTGAGTGGTTCGAGATATTCCTTTGTTGACGCTCCATTTTGAGGCACCTAATAAGCCACATGCATTCTTAACTTCGTTCGTCTGCTCCAAATTAAACTTTGAATGAAATACAGCGTGATGGTCGCCATTTTGGTTGGAAGGGATACGAAATTGTCGAGTGTGCAGAAATCAGCCCGTTGGTGTGAGCTACATGGGGCTCGGTTGAGAAGAGGTCAGCGAGGATCAGATCAGGTGCATTT
This sequence comes from Taenia hydatigena, assembly GCA_036345935.2. NCBI lineage: Eukaryota > Metazoa > Platyhelminthes > Cestoda > Cyclophyllidea > Taeniidae > Taenia > Taenia hydatigena. The sequence goes on from JADWOT020000001.1 coordinate 12,958,412, forward strand.
CATTTCCATTTCGTCCACAACAATCTTAGGCAAGCAGTCGTTCAGAGAATGCTGTACTCAGCTACGAGTTCGTATTTTCCTTTAGAATAAGACTATTTTGAGGCGGTTACCTGTTTGGGTGATATGAAACGTACAGTTGGCTCATTCATGCCGATCTGTACGAATGATAGGTAACACGTCACCGGTGTTTGAATTACTTGCCTAAGTGTTCAACTCTCAATCATTGGCTTTTCCTTCCTCCACATATTCTCCTTCGCTCCAGTTGATTTATAAGTATTTACAGGCCAGCATCGCAGAGGGTGGTTGACACTCAGTGTTGAGAAATAAATGAGCATTCTCGTGTGTCAGTTTTGTGTTGATGTGATTAAGTGGCTTGGGTTATTTCTGCTTGAAGTTCACTTTTAAAGGGCTTAGTTAGTTGGTTGTTGCGGTCTCAGCTGCATTTATGTGTCCACAAGTGGACGTCCAATCGCAGTACAACACATTGGCAGCAGTGATAAATTAAAGGGAGTCAATAACCTCTAATATTTTGAATTTTCATTACTTTGTTGCAAATGATATTCAGCATAGTTAGGAGTAGGTCAGCGAGGGTGTTTATTAGAGTTGGTGCAGTGGTCATTCTCTGCATAGCCTATAGAAGCTACAAATGCAAAGAATGAAAGAATTCGAAGGGTTTTTTTGGCGATTCGCTATCGGACGCGGACCAAAGTACAGTGTCAGAAAGAACACTGCATTTCCCGTATCTTGCTTAAGGCCATTAAAAATATTCCGCATGTCTCCAGAGAGCTGAGCATACATCTCACCTTCTGCTTGTGTAGCACCTTGGCCTCGATGCTCATTCTGTGGCCCTAGCTGTTGTGGCGAATCTCACTTGCATTTTTACAGAACGTTAAGTTTTGGCACCCCACATTTCGCACAACTTCGAGAATTGCTGCAATGCGCTGCACCATCTTGTCTCTTTGCAAGAATTAAAGGCTTTAGCCAATGCAGTATTCAATCGTAACTGAAAGATATAGTTACCTGAATACAAACAGGTAATAATGTTGTTGTAGGTAATTACCTAACTTTAAGTCCAGACAATGCGCGTTCTTGACATTTGTGCCGCTGTATGCAGCAAGATCATGCGTTTCTTCCCCTACACAAGCTTCCCTTGGGCACATTTTGTGAGCGTGTTCATTGAAACCAAAACGCTATTTGAGTGCTGTCATTATGATGTACAAAGTTTGCGCTCTTTTTGAGAAATTCTTACGGTTGTTGTCTATGTATCAACACGTCGGAATCGATTAGTCTCATTTCGGAGCTTCAGCGATCTGCATTGAGACCTCGGTTTTATGACAATGCGGTGTCGATTTAGAGAAATACACAATGCCACAAAGGAGAGCCTTTTGAGTTCGCTAGGACAAAGATGATGTCACAGGTAATTACACTGCAAGTACTAAATACCACCACCTTAACTAAGCTTGTTTTTACATCTCTGTCATTTTGCTTGCGAATTGGGATCATTACTTTCCTTACAGCCCAATCCAGTCATTGGCGAATATCAAAGCTTTTCTTATAATTGAAGTGATGATACAGAATCTGCTTAAACTAGCAGGCTAAATCAGCATGAAAAGAGGTGACGGTAGATAAAACGGCATCATTTGCGACTTCACAGGGGAGGAAAAACGTGACCAGTAAAAGTCATCCCTTGTGCAGAATTCGGCTAGCAGATGTGCTGTTGGGCTATATTTTGTGAGAACCGTCCCTTCCCCTTATCACGACACTAAGGGCACGGCGGCATCCCCTCCAACAAAGACAACTTTCGATCACGTCACCGATGTCTGTGAATAACTCAGACGACATTTTCGCTAACGCTGAATACGCTGTTTCGGCACAGAGATACATTTTCACGCAAAGACGTAGAGCTGGGAAGACAAAACATTATACAACATGGGGTGGAGAGAATTAGATTGAAGGGGCTAAAGCAACCTGGTATTCACTTGAATGAGGTGCTTTCCGCTCACACCTAGTAGAGAATAGACCCTGGCAGTTAGTAGATTAGAGAAGGCTGAACGCAGCAGCTAAAATAAGGCCAGTGGATCAATTCCATCTTGGGCACTTATTCGAAAAAGGATCGCAGAATAGAAGTTTGGTCCATAAACACGTCCGCTTTTCTCCTTCCACCCATATTCTGCCGCGGTATGGAGTCACCTCAAATAATTATGCATCGGCTTCGGCATTTCACGCTGTGAGAGTTCGGATCAGATGAAGGACATGAAGGCTGGAATTGCATTAGAAAATCCCAAGGGGAGACGAACGGAATATTAGGAACAAGCAAGATGTAAAGTCAATTATGGCGATCTAGATAAAGACACGACTCTAAAACTACATCAGAATCATCGGTGTTTAATTTGTTAGTCCTGTGTCATCCAACGTGCATTTCCCATATACATATTGCGTTGTGCTAAAACAAGCAGGAAGGAGTAGTGTGATCGTGGTGGTGGGTTACGAAGAACGTTGAGCCTGAGCCACATGCGCAAAAGTGTGTGGCTTCCTTGCAATGGACGCGTCTGCAGAAGAGGACTGAACTAGTTATTGTGCAATACATTAGCTCACTGTGGTGGCAGCCTATGGAAGAATCGAGTGAAGAGCAGTACTGTCAGCAGTCATCCATCCAACTAATCCAGGGCGTAATTTACAATAAATAACGTTCCGTTTCGCTGAGCTCCTTTAAAATGCTTATTAATCAAATTAATGTATGAAGTCGTATTCTTGATTGACTACAATTAGTCGAATAAGAGCCCCATAAACGAGGTCATCCATGGTGTGCCTTAGAGGGGAAAGAAATGTTCTCACCATGGGAACAGTGTGAATATTTGCAATGACTTAAAGAACAGTAAGAGGGCGTTCGCACAACACACTTGGTTGTTTAATTGGGAGGAGAGTTATGATCTTACCACCTTGATGTTGACATGAGTCCACGCACGTCGTAGGGCCAACACCTGCAATACTGGAGTCTTTCCTTTGTTTAAAGGCATGCATCTCTGATTCTGCCAATGTCACTTCCTGTTCGGTTTTGCTTGGAAGACCTCAGTATGAGCAAATTTAGTTTGGGTGAATTAACGGTTTTGGGGACTTCGACTGCCACTTCAGTGCCACGAGCATGGCCATTAATAGTCCATTACTCTTAAAATGCGAACAAATGCTGCCAAGCATGCTATAACTCCACAAAGTTCGATGCAATGCAAAGATGCATTAGTAATTACATAATCTTATTGAGCTGAATGCAAACACAAGCAAGAATGATTCGATTGGTACTGTTTCAATCCTTAACATGTTCTTTGTGATCCATTCTTGCATCAACGATGTGCCCCTTGTGGGCGAGAACATGGCATTGGGAAGGCGGAACACTCGCAAACACCTGCGTGTCCTGTGCATCTTCCGCATTTCCTTCCTATGCATCGTGATCATCTCCTCAGACGCGCACTGAACGAGCGCTCTTAGACTGACTTAGACTTCCTGCCCCAATCCTGCAGTTCCATCTCCATAGCACGTATATCGGTACAGGCCAAAAGCATAGTCGCTCCTGGGATAACATTTTGCAACGCCCTATGCTTGTGCGCAAATACATGAGACGTGGATGTATTCGCAAAGCCCAAACTCGTAGACTTTGAACAGGTACTTTGCGTGAAAAACAGAAAACAATGTGTGAAAGTAATTGCGATGTGAGGAAGTGTGTAATTGTCTAAGCGAGTATTAATTAAAATTATTGGGATAAGAGTAAAGGCATTCACGACCCTCCAGGTCCGACGAATCCAGATACATTTCTTTTTTACCGTAAAGGACTTGTATGAGCATTCGCTGCCTCTATGCGTCGCTACTACTTACATTGGACTTTTCTTAAGTCAGCAATTAATAAAAGAAAGGCGCATAGCACATGCAAAAGTCTAGTGTCCATTTTAAGTGCAATGACAAATGATGTGGTGAGCGAGTGGTTTCATAATGGAAAGGCAGCAAACGTACGTTGACTGTGTGTGGTGGGCACTGAGAGTAGACCAATTTGTAACAGTGATTTCTGAGTAATGGGGAAAACGCCAAAGTGCTCAAGTCCTGTAAAACCATGCCATTTACATTATTTCGAATCCGGGAATAAGAAAAACCTGTCGAATTAAACTCGTGCAATCACCTCTCTAATCTAGTTTGGTCGGATCATTGACAAATGTCACGACTTTCCTTACCCTTGAACTTAACTGATGGACTTAACATTTTTACCTGTTAATTTGTCAAATTCAAGCAATGAACCGTGAATCGCATCGGACAGTGTATTCTTCAATTAGTCCTTGTCAAATAGGCGTGATGTTTGGCAGGTGCGTAATTGGGTTTTGAATGTGGCCGAAACAACTAGTAAAGATGCCTATCACTCTGGTTATTGTCGCATTCCAAACTATTGACTCTCACAGTTGGTCACTTATTTAATGCAGGCAAGTTTTCAGGTAAACGTCGAGATTAATCAAACGCAGGTTGATTGTGAGTTAAACAATTGCATGTTATGCCAACGCCTCTCTATGGGCCTTGGGGCCGTAACAACCCGCCTCGGTTTCCCCCAATCCAGAGTTTGTGTTCTTTCCACTTTTCACTTTTAGCAGGAAATAGGATAAATCCAGCAGACTTGGTGAGAGAACATGCTAATGATGCTCTTGTAGGACTTACGCCTTTAGTCAGACAAACTTTGGCCTGGTGGTACTGCTGTTTTTCCATGTTTTTCTTAAATTGCTAAAACAAAGTTTTAATATTTCGCACAATTTCTGCTTTGCTCTCCTAATGCAGACTCTAATGCACTTCAAAGAAGCCGCGCTTATCCGCAATTTTGATTCAACGTTAATTTCTTACGCTATCCACCACAAAAAGGCGTTTAGTTAGCACATTTCTTATAATCCCCTCCAAATTCCCTTTATGAAGGAAGCGAAATGTGTTGACAAAAGAAATGACGTGACCTAACCAGCGACGCATTTGGATATAGCACGGGAGGATCTGTTATATACCTTTTCTTTGCTTCGTGTTGTCCATAAGTACTAGCCTTAACACTACTAGGGATGAGGAATTCACTTAGGTAGTGGACAGCAGGAGGGAATTTGTGTACAAAGGGTGTATACAGTGCAGCAAAGCTGTAATTTATGCAAACCCTAATATGAGGTGCTGGTGGACCTTTAGCCACCATGGTAGCGTCAATAGTGGGCAAGAGCAATAGTTATTAAATGATTTTACATAAAAAATTACTATACTCATGCAGTGTATTCAAACTACACGTTGCTGGAATGATCATCCTTGTTGCTCACATAAGTGTTGCCATTGCACTTCCCCTATTCTCATCTGTCAGCTTAAAAGTGTTCAAGTGTCACAGCGTCTTACCTCATTCGACCACTCTGATAAACCAATAAGGCGGTTTTACTGCTTTAGTAGAAGCACTTGGTAAATCTGTCTGCCTTTTTCATTCCTGGATGCTAGGGCTGAATAAACAGCGTATGAAGAAATGTTGAAGATTCTTTCCTCATCACGTATCTTCATGAGCGCATTCATTCTTGCCGGAGGAATGTGAAAATTACTCCTAACGATTATGCACATAAGTGATTTGCGTTGCAATCTGAGTAATGCGTAAATCCTCCTTCATCAGAAGGCATTCGAGGTCAGCAATTGTTTTGATTAGACATGCTTGTGCTATACCCGCTTCCAACGTGGCATGGAAGTCGCACGTTTTTGAGAAGAGGGCTTTGCTTTATTTGTTGATGGCGAGGTTTAAAATAATAGCTATCTTGTAAGCAAAAAATGACTTGCAGTATGGTCTGCAACATTTTGCATTATTTTCATCGCTTCTGTGAAAAATAAACTTTCTGCATGCTAAAATCAAAGTAGATTGTCGGCAGCATAATCCGTTGATATGCTTTGTGAAATGCGTGTTTAGTAGTGTGGGGACCACTGATATTGTCCAAAAGTTGACTTGCATCTCAACCCGCCACAGCCAGTTGCACCCATCAAGGCTCACCATGTCAAGTCTCTGACATTTGTGCTGCCAAACGCTCCCCTTCAGTTTCCCCACTTAGCTTTATTCCTTCATCCTTAGCTTCCTTACTTGCCTATCTGACATAATGGCTGCCAGCTCACCCGATGTACTCCGGTGTGGTGTATACCATGAGGGACATTTGCGCATTTTGATACCACGTGGGTGCTTTTACATTTATTTCTTTAGTGAGGGTGGTTTCGCAATGCCTTACTGTTATCTTGGTGAAATGGACGATGCTACAGAGGAGGATGGACCAAGTTTTCTGACTAATGACGACACCACACGCATTTCTGTCACAATCACCAAATACTTGATAGGAACGAATGCTTAGTGTCATCGCACCTAAAACTCGTTAGACGCGATGCTGTTACGGCGATCATCAGTAAAGGAATGCAGAAGGCATGCCGAATATAAATGGGTGAAAATGAACAGACTCCTTCCATTCGCTCTTTACTTCGATAAATTACGATTTAACACTATTCCAATGCTTTATTTATGCTGTAAACCTTGTAAAATTGAAAATGTTTCAACTTAAACCCCTGTTCTGACACCGTGACCCCAAAAGCAGGCGTTATTTTCAAAGGTACCAATCTAACTTATCTTGAGAAATTTAAATAAGTCGACCACAGACCTGCCTAGAGGAACCAAACTTAACGCAAAGTGGATAGAATCATGAATGCACGCCTTGAAATAAACGAAAGCCTCCGTCATCATTTGTACTGGTGCTACGCTGTGCGTGGGCTCATGTCAACATCAAGACGACGAATTCATAAATGCCTTTCCCCTTAAACAAACAAATGTGTTTTTCAAACACCTCCTCGTTTTCATTTAAGTCATTGTAGCAAGCTCGCTCTTGTCCCTTTTGAGACTGTTTATTCCCCTCTGTAGAGCGCATTATGGGTGACCTCGATTGTGTGCCTCTGATACGGCTAATTGTAGCCCTCGAAGAATACGATGTCTGATATGGATTCGGTAAATAAACACCTCAAAAGAATTGTATGGAAAGGAATGTCATTTTGTGTTAAGAATGTTCTGAATTAGTTGGAGGAGACATGCCTGCTCACAATACTGCTTTGAACCCGGCTTCGCCCTTCACTGTCACCGTGGCCAACTAATGTATCGCACGATGACTGATTCCGTCCTCTTCAATAGACGCGTCCATTTCCAAAGAAGCTGCATCCCTCTGCACGATTGCCACCGGGATTAACACATTTTGCTATTCCTTGCCAAGATTAGACTGCTCCATCCAAATCGCTTTTGGCAAATCGTGAAAAATATGAGGGAAGTAGACACTGGAAAGCAAGAGCAGGAATAAAATTATGCATACTTCATCCTAAATTGACCTTATATCTTTCTTGCACCTAACTGCACGTTTGTCCTGTTTTTGACTCTGGCACCGTAAAATACCTTGGTAGGCGTATTATTTGGGGTGATCCGAAAACGTAGCAGAAAATGATTTGGACAGAAATTCTGTCCGATTTTTTCTGGCAAATGAATGCATATATATATGCACTTAGGAGGCGTAAATTAGGTAATCAGCTTATTGCGATGTCTTCGTTGGCTTTCAATAATAAGTAAAAGAGAAGAAACCCACTTTCAGCTACGTCATATCCAGCGCAGCCTCACTAAAGGCAGGGATGAATGAGATCGCAAATGGGAAAGCTGGAAGAGGCTTGGGTGATCAAGGAAATTCAATTCACAAATAAAACACAATTTTATAATATTTTTAGCATTCCCTCTCACCCATAATGCGCGTGATTAGGTAATTCTACTTCTAAGAAGCTTAATTATAGCGCCAAGTGTCTTCCTCGCGTTGACGTCAAGCTTCGGAAGAGCTAAGGAGCAGTAGCTGCCCTCAAAAGCCTGAGGAGTGGGTAGAGCACGTGATAATGCACAAGATGAAAAAAATTATTAAATCTTTGCATAGCTTTGGCACTCTTGTTGCCAATGAGTAAGGTAACGTGGGAAAGTTGATAAATGTTTATTCAAAGAATTAAGGAAAATCTTCTGTCTGTGTGAGGGCATACACCACTTGATCCTCTGCTTCCATGTTTGTTCATTTATGCTCAGTCTAATCACATGCGTGACTACTGAGGAAGAGATCATTGCCACTGCCTTCCATTCCATGACACACGCTGTCACTTTGCTGTCATGTTTCTCCAACAAAGCGAAAATAAGAAGGAGTAGTTACAACTTAAAAAGAAAGTTATTTGTTGATCAGATAACTCAGTGAACTAACTGATCAAAACAGACTTTCACATCAACAAAGCCATTTGTGAGTCTACATCTTACAGTCAGAGTCTGGCTGTTTCGCAGAATGAAAGGGCTGGCATTGAGTAATGTCCAGAATACTCAACTACGCGATATAAATTTCAGTCCTTTCCTAGCAGGATACAAACTGGGCTGAGGGTCTTTAATCAACCGCTTCCAGTTCTCTGCCGTATTCGCTTCCTGTCGTCTATTTCGTCTCTCAAGGAAATGGCTGTTGAGAACGCCAAGATAATGCGTCAACTGCATGTCATAGCTTGAGCTTGGCAAAATCACAGCATGTTGGAATGGGAAGGCATCCCACCGGACAATGGATCTTGGCTGACTCTTGATCAAAAATGGTAAGTTTGTGCTTTTTCGAGTTCTGCAGTGGTTGCATACTGCAGGCGCAAATGATATGCATTCGTAGATGATGATTGTGTCTACATCGCGTTGCACTCCATGCCAACGCGGCCTCTTCAAACGCCGTGGAGCGTGGGTCACGATGTATTTCGCTAGTTTTGTATTCAATTCTAGCTTAGTATAACAAAATGCTTAAAAAAATTGAACTGCATCGCATGGTTTTGATGGGACCAATTGGAAGTGCAGAGGCCTCTCCTGCCATTTTATGCTCTCATACATAATAAATCTAAACGAGTAAAGGGACAGATGCGATCTGCTTAAATTTAGCACAATGGTAGTTTTTCCCGCCGAAAATGCGAAATCATTAGTAAAATAAGCACGACTGCTAAAGGAACTTCTTCTAGTAAGAAATGCAGCTCTACCATCAGTGGGTCGGTCGCATCTGTATTTACGGAATTTCTTCGCCATTCAAGGCCAGACATAAACCAATCTTAAAGTGGTCGGCCATTACTTTGCCAGATGGGTGAATTCCGTGAATGTCTTTGGTAAAAGCTGGAATCTGCATGGTTCAGCGAGTGCCCAAATCATATTTTCTCACAGTATTCTAAAAAAAAGGAAAAGCTCGAGTGCAGCATGTTTGCGCATCCTGCTCGTGATAAAACTAATGGGGATTTCTAAAACAAAATTAAAACCGGTTGATTGGACAAAAAGCGTGAACACAGTGCAGTAAACTGCACAGACGCCTTGGTTTTCGTGACCAGCCACCTCTCAATGGCACAGCATTTTGTCCGTCTCCACAACCTCTCAGCTTATCCATACAACAACAATTCACCTGTCTTCTAAGTAGTAAGCCAGATTACCTCCTCATTATAAACCGAGTGGCCCATCGATGGCAAATTGCAGGCGATTTCCACTTAAAAGAACAATAATCTTAGTTTTGCGTGCTAATAGACAGAACAATCGACTACAGGATAAGAACATTCGGTAGATTTGACTAGTTTTAGCAAATCGCAATTGAGAGCGTTATTTTTCATAGCAGCCACCTATGTAATGCATTGGTGAATTTCGTGCCAATTCCAGGATTGTCTGCAGGTATAAATTAGTCATTTGTTTTCCTGACTCTGTATTTGTTTCAAAACATTTGAGTCTCCAAATCCACAACTTACTTTTAGGCGCTGTTTACTTGAGAATCTTCTTAGTGGATCAATTGGTACGCACTGTTGTCACAATATTCCCAAAAACATCTGCTGTTGTCTAAGGTTGATGGTGATCCATGCAATCAGGAGAAGGATTGTCATTTAAGTGGATCTATCAAATCGTTCAACAGATGCACGCTTGATTGATTGTTTGGTCTTTTTAGTCGATTTACGAGCCTCACATTAATCCTTCGGCCAGCAACGAACCACTTTATTCAGGAAGATGAGTCCAATCGTAGAGAGCATTGATGACATCCCAAGCTGTGTCGTTTGGCACATTTCTTCATGACCTTCCTTCCTCGGTTTCCTTTCGACCGAAGTTGCCCACCAAAAAATTTGTGGCTGCCTATGTGTAGATTGTTGTGGAGCATCAGAAAAACATTTCGCAATGTCGTGAAGAGTGGGATTCGAATGCAGCTGAATCTGTAAACAATTGTAACAGCTTGCTGCCTCCTCAATTTTATCTGTACGATGAATTCAAATGCGTAGCTTGTAGTTATTTATGAAGCGAATTGGAATTTAAAAGTGCCACTGAAGAGTCTGTAATTTTGCCTTAGTAGCTGGGAGGTCGCAAACAATTTGAGCCAAACGAATCAGGCTGTCGTGAATCAGGGCATGAGGGGATTGCCCACGTGCATTCATTTTGCCCCACCTTCCTCGCTCAATTAAAAATATTGGATTCAAATCTATGGTTTTCATATTTTAGATAGTCATACCCAACTTTTTGCCATCAATCATTAGCAAAAGCAATTACCTCTTTGCCTCGTTCACTTCAAGTCAGTAAAACCACATGTTAGTAAAGGGTAATTTAAATAGACTTAAAAATGAAGCAATTATAAATGCGCGATTTAAATCTGTGGTTTACCGTCTGTCTTGTGTCACATTTGTAGGTTTTTAATGTAATGACACCGTGATGGCACCGTACGCCACCAAAAGTGGCAAGAGCGACAATTATGACAAGTGTGACCTCGTATGAGTATCAACAGCTTCAGCACACATGGTGGCATAGCTCAATTCAAACACCGTAACCACAATGCCACACGCTGTGAGGGTGTAGCATTATACGATGGTGATTGGGAACACGAACGGCTACGTAGTACATGGAATGGTGATATCCACCTGCATCCACAAACATTACAAGCTCAGTAGTGTAGAATTTGATATAGTGTTAGAGAGCTCAAATTCTCCTGCACAGAGGTGCTTTGATGCGTGCTCAAGCCACTAAAGAGAGGCGCACAAGTAAGAGGCCTTCACATGTCCATCAGTGATGATCTCAACCATTGCATTTGTGCTCACACCACGCAGCACATTGGCCATTTCCATGAGGATGCAGACATCTAAAAGAAGCTGGACGGCAGGAGATTGGCTGAATGACAGAAGTGCCCCACATCTAAAATTCGCTGCTGCATCAAATTGAAAATTGTGCTCACTCTTCCACTTGGACGGAAAAAAATTGCAAAGGCTTGATATCACCTAATTTAGACATATTAAAATGAGTCAACCAAGACCTACTTTGAGACACCGAGCTTGAAGCAAATTAAACCAATCAGAGATGCACGCCTTCATTTTGTAACCTTAAAAGCAACTGTATTGGTCAAATTGTTAGTCATTGTCGTTTAGAGGAAGGGATGAAGATCGAACTGACTTAGTAGCAAAATGAGCCATTCTCTTCTAATTCGTAGTTAAATTCTGCATTTTCTGAATGACTGAGTGGCAAGGATTGCTATCCGGAAAAGAGCAATGGAATACATCTGCTCTGGTCTCCACTGATCTCTTTTCAACCAGCCAGCATACCAGTCTCAACAAAGGGCTGAATTCCACACATTAGGTAGTTTTGGCTCCTTCCAAATCGAAGTGGGTTTTTATTTTGGGTAGAAAAATGCAGCTAAGAACACACCGCACCCATTGATACCTCGAAATAGAGTATTAACAAACAAATATCCCAAGCCGCTCAATTGCATCACTGCAAAGACAATACACAAACGTACTCACTTATTTCTCAACACTGACTATCTTGCACAAATTCAAAAAACTACAAACATTCTAGTAAATAAAGCACAAGCATCTCGATGGAGCCAACCGTAGCCACCTGTAACAGGCCGTGAGTAAGGGCATAGCTGATACAATTGCACATAGTGGGCGTGAACCTTGGTTAATAACTTCCACCGCTCTTAGTTTAACTTCCGAGAAGTCTAACAGTTGCCAGCCAATGGTGCTGGAGCACATGCGTCTGTATAGCGGCAGCGAATATTTGTGTTCCACACCAATAGTCACAGGTGCTGACTGAGGTAGATATCATTCATCATTACGGAATCGCACAGCTGCCCCATGCAAGTTCCGCCTTTCGCACTCCACGTTTCATGCCCTCGTGCATTTGCACAACAGCATCTTAATTTTCGCAATGTTGGGTAAGCATGCGCACTTTTGGAGGAGAAGCACGTTCAATGGTTCCCGCATAGCTTTCGCTTCGCGACTGTATGATGCATTATTTTCCACTTCTCAATTTACTTTCTGCAGGTGATTGGGTGTATCTCAACTCGATAAAACAATGGACAGCCAGACTTCACAACAGGGGACAACAATAACTGCGCAGAAATACACTCATGTGTACGTTGATGTCGACTATGTCGAGTTGATGCGGGACGAACTGTGGATGCACGTTGACGGCAATAATTCATCCCAAGTGAACGACTCCGCAACTGACGCACATGACTGACTTTAACTCCGAAGGCTTCGTCTGCTATAGCACATTTCCATCCCCAAATCCATGACACCCTCCACCACTGGAAATATATTCTACTTCTATTCTTTCTTCTTAGTTGCTCTTGGCATTCGTGGATCTGCACCACCAATCCAACTTCCCGTGATGGCATGCCACACAACTGTTATCACATGAGTTGCGTGAGCACAGAACGCACAATCAGTGCCAACTCCCAACATGCCTTGACAATTTAAGTTTCGTCAATCATTTGTCGCCAAACTAGGTGTAGTCTGCCTTTTTGCCTTCTTACCTTACATGGCTTTGATGCTACTTCCTAGTGCACACTTCGCCAATCATTGCCTATGCCTCTTAATACTTAGGGAATAGTTTTTCACACCACCTGCCAAGATTAACTGTGCTGCCTACGCAGATGGCTAAGTAAGCTGTGGCAAGTGATACTATTGTGGAATACTTGCAAAACAAATGTGACCAGAGTTGATGGAGCACTGGTTCTTTTTGGATAGGTTCAGAAAGAACAGACGTATGAGTTCGCACGATTACTATCAACTCTTACGAAGCCCAACTGTACACTTTCAGTGGTGCGCAACCTACTTGCCTACAAAAAGTACTGCACCTAGTGCTAATGCTTTAAGCAGGCATCTGTTTGATATTGCAGGTTGGTTTTGTGCATATGCGAGTTATTGCTGCGCAATCGCATCCGCAAACACACCAGCAAAATCGTAAACTCCAGATTGCCAGTTCTTCCATGTTGGGCTTATATTTGGCCTAACGAATCACGCGTCCTGCTCGGGAGTACTGTCTTGCACCACTGGTTGGCTCCGTCATTTGAGTCCTAAACACAATCGCTGCCTCTTTTAAAACCAGAATGACAAAAGTTGTTGTAAGATTTTAATGGTGACACAAGACAGAAGAGACTTAATGAAATGCAAAAGCTCTTTTTCCGTCGTCGCTGCATTTTCTGATGCGGATCTTCATAAAACGTGTAAATGTCTGGATCTAATCGCCCCTCACAATCCAGAATTGTAGCTAGGAAGACCATTCTAGTAATATCAGGCTCAAATAAACCACGCGATCGAAGTTGTTACTCATTTCAACGTCTGTGAGTACATTCATTCAGTTCACCTATTTACTTATTATCTCCTAGTTGCGAGGAACTTGTGCGGGGTCTAGTTAGCAGTCGCATTAAAGAGGAAACATTTTGACTGTCAGATTTTATGTTGCATTGAGTTTGGAAAGAAAAGGCGTTTATGAACTAGGATTCTAACTTCTACACATAATGAAGGAGGCACTGTTCTAAATCTCAAATCTAATTTATTAAACGGTCAAGTAAGCTGGGTTCAAGTAGATTTTCAGTTAGACAGTGAATAAACTGCTTGTCAGTGATTCGCAATACCGAATAAAACATAAGAAATCAAAATCCTACGGCAAAACACCATTGAGACCTATTATGAAGTGCTCCGATTTTTCGTAAATTGACAACTACACGCTTAGATGAACATATTTGCTGCGTTCCGCTCTGCTTCCCATATTTGTAACTTAGCCGAAGATCTTTCTGTTAAGTTGCCTATTGCGATGACCTATTGCTGGACACAATCGCAAGCATTGTGAGGCCTCACCACACCTCATCTCGCCCTTTCTCTCGTTTTGATTTGCAAGCTGGTGTCATTCATTTGTGATAACCCTTGTCCGACTGCAAGGACACCCGTTTCACCTCCTTTTATTTTCCATCAGCAAGGTGCTTTGTCAAAGGCCGTGTCCTTAGGATCCTTCAGTAAACCGTTGCAAATGTTGTGCAAACAGATTAGCCACGATTTACAGTAGAAGAAGCGATAACGGAAAGCAAGATGGAAAATGTCAACAAGTCCAGGGATAGCTTAGGAGATGACTTATTACTCTTAGTTCTCATATCCCACTAATCATATTTTAATTGCTGCAGAAGGCGCCTCCATCACTTACCGATCTACGAAAGTCACAGTACTCGCATGAGTATATCTTCAGCCTTCCATTTTCTTAGTCTTCAAATTTTATCAAATATTTTGCATTGTTTAGGGCATTGGGTTGCTCGTAGCTTCATCGTTGCAAGAGAGGAAAAAGAGATATGACGTAGACTTCACTAAGTAGCAAGGATCTACGTACCTTTTGTCCACTGACAGTGCACCCATCAAACACTACATAATCGTCGTATTATTCCAGACGGTGTCGCATTCTTTGGACGGTGATCCGATAATTGCGCCCAGGGCTATCGTGTTTGAATCAAGCAGATTTTGCGAGGAGGGTTGAAGTGAGGGATGACGGCATCTGTTTCATTCATTTACAAGTAATTACATTTGCGCGTTTTGTTTATTTTAAGTAAGCACCGGATTTTCCAATGGCTTTGCTCTTAGCCATAACAAGATCGCCAACATCTCTTAAAGCATTAGTCCAACCCCAAATCTACCTAAATAGACCAACCGACTTGCACAAAATCTTGAAGTACGCTTTAAAACATATTTAAGCTTGCGTTGAGGAACCTCAACAGGCTGGTTAGTAAAAACTGTCTCATATTTACAATGTCCAAAGCAGAAATAAAGCAGTAAAACGGTTTTGAAAGCGTAAATCGGTCAAAACAAAAGTGGGTGGAGGGGATCTATTAAGACGTTCACTCATTCATATTCGGCAAGGAAAATGCACATTCATCATGAATGCCGACTAATCTACAGCACATTTGTCATGCATTCTTTGTTCCTTCACTGATGCTTGCAATAGCGATTTTGCGTTAAATGGGTTTTAGGTGTAGTGACACTGGGTATTCCCTCTAATCAACTGGTTGGGGATTGCGTCAGAAATGCGCGTGGTGCCATCAATTTGTTGATCTTCAAATCTTAACTGATTACTTGGGTGTCTTTTAAGCCATTAGCACAAAGATGATAGTCTCATCTTTGCAGGACACGAAGAATAGTTCCGAGGTAGGCTGGAGTCAGCAGTGAACGTCTACATGCGTTTGTTTGTCCATTGACATTCTCATTGTCATTGAAATGATATTAGTGCACCCACCACACAAGACAAACTAGGCGTATGATTCTAAAAGCCATAATTCTCCCCGACCTCACTAAGAGGAAGCTCATATAATTTGAGGTGATCTAGCAACTACGTACAGTGTTTCATTTACCAACTAAGCAGATGTCGCGAGAAGAGCTAAAGTGAGGACAAGGGCATCTCTTTTATTTGCATACAAGTACGTGTGCTTGCACATTTATTCATTTTAAGGATGCTTTTCAACTACTTTGCCCATAGCCTTTGATAGCATTCAAGATGTTTGAAGGTATCAATCCAACCAATCTAGAGGAATCTATGTAAGCCAATCGCAAATCCGTCTGGCCAAACCAAAATTAACACAACTTGGAAGGAATCAGGGATGCATGTCTTAAAACAAACGAAAGTCCATTGCAGCGCAGGCATTGCCGATAAGCTGTTCTTGGGCTCATGTCAACATCACGGTGATGAAACCATTAATGCCTTCTAAATTAAACAAACAAGTGCGATATTCAAACGCCTCCTCGCTTCCATTTTAGCCATTGCAAAACTTAACTTGGTCCCTTTTGAGGACTTTTATTCCCTTATGTAGAGCACACCATGGATGACCTCGATTGTGTGCCCATTATTCGGATAATTGTTGCCAACCGAGAATAAGATGCTTACCATGAATTTCGTAATCAAACATCACAATGGAATTATGTACAATGTTGCGTCATTTTGTGTATAGTGCTCTGAAATATTCGGAGGCATACCTGCCGACAGTACTGCACATCGTCCGGTTTCTCCTTTCACTGCTACCTTGGCCAACAAATGTATTGCCAAATAACTGGTTCAGTTCTCTTCTGCAGACTCGTCCGTTTCAAAGAAGCTGCATTCACCTGCAGAAATGCTCCAGGCTTAACACATTTTGCTATTCGCCACCAAGAAAAGATCACGCCTTATCTTGCTTTGGGTGAAACGCGAAAACACATGGGAATACCCAACACTAGATGACGAGTGCGGAAGAAAGTTGCACATCTTTATCCGGATTTCGTTTAAAGGCAATGGTTGTCGTGTTTCGTCAACAGGAAAACTACGAAAGCGTAGTTACAACTCGAACAGACATGCACATTTATCTGCGAAGTCAGTGAAGAAGTAAATTGAAACAGACCTTTACACCACCAGAGCCATTCGTGAAACCGCATCTTCCAATTAGAGCCTAAGTGTGCAGAAGAAAAGAAGGACTGTGGTTGGGTAGTGTCTAGAATACTCAAATGTACAGCTACAGAATGCGATTAAAGCATTTAATTTCAGAACATTCGTACATTTCATCATTCGGCGCCTTAATTTGAGGAGCCAAATAAGGGCCATGAGTAAGGAAACTGACACAACTGACACAGATGAAGGCAGCAGTCATGCACATTGGTTACCATATTTCACGGCTCCTAATTCAACTTCTCAAGGTCTATTCATAGCCAACCAGTGATGCGCAAGCTCACGTGCCTAAATATAGCCATCTGCGTGACAACACAGTTCATCTCTGCAGGTGGTGCGGTTAGTGTTCTTCATGATCTGGAATGTTTATGCACTGATGGACAAAGTGTGGGATGGGAAATACATTGGAAGCTCATGAGAGTGCGTCATTATATGCCTTGTCGGATAGGAAGGAAAGGAGGCGAATCACACTCTCTTTGGCGATAATAAAAGATGGGACTTATATTGTCGGGCCACCGTGTGAATAGCCTCGTAGTGTGCGTTGTGTGCTCACCTGTCCATCTGATAACAGTTGTGTGGAATGCTACGGCAGCATTTCCATCAACCATGTGGAGAGAGTTTACAATTAATCGCTTAAAGGAATTCAAGAAGCAGTTGCATGTGCAAAGCACCTCTCTTCCTCTTACACTACTTTGGATGGCTTCAAGTGGATATTATGTCGACAAAGCAAATCCACGTTTGGTTGATGGAATTTGCGTTGGGAATTGAGCAAATTTGTTATAAGATTAAAACTATCAACACCGAGTCGAAAGCGAGTTTGCTATTCTTAAGCGTCCGTTATTTAGTGAGGAAATGGCTCGTTTCCATTTTACGCCACAGCTCTATGCACATGGTGCAATTGACGCACCTCAACATTCTTAATGCCTGATCTCATTAGAATGGTGTATGAGTGCGAAGAAATGTTGTTGGAGCAGAAATGAGAAGTCACAACCATTAACAACCCTCTGCGATGCTGGCTCGTACATAGTGCTAGATGAAATGGGGCGTAGGAGAATGGGTGGAGGAAGATAGAGCCAATGGATTAAAGTTGTGCACTTGGCCAATCATGCAAGCGTGTGAACTTCCTCATTATGCAATGCATACTTGATTGCAGATCATTCTCCTTAAGATTTGACTTCGGCTTAAAAAACCACACCTCCTGCTCAGCGGCGCCGTCTCACATCATCACTTTGCTTCGTTCAAATAGAATGGACAAAATAATGTTGTGGAATTTGATGGCGTGAAGCAGGCAGACGCATCCTGTACTTGTCAAACCAGTCTAGTATTCCGAAGATCGAGAGGGAAGAGGAAAGCGGTGCATCTGCTGACAAGTTTTTACGAAGAAAACTTTATGAAATCACGCAATTCAATGAAAAGTAAAATGAAAACAAAAATGCCGCAAATAGATGATAAGGGGTGTTTTCTTTTGCTCAACTTTGTGGCTGGTAATGAAGTAACTTTTCAGTTTGCTCTTCTCCCTCTCACGCCTCGTTGTAAATTTCATCCAACTTCAATCTGTAGTCGACGAGTCAGAGTAAATGATGACGGCAGTAGTGGAGCAAATCCTGGCAGACAACAAATTAGAAGAAACGCGTCGATTAGCTTTTGCCGTACCCCTGTTCATCACTTATCACCATTACTGCACAATAACCACGATATAGTCACGCACTGAGTGATGGGCTTCGGTGGCATCCCGATTGTCCCCTTGTAAGGCATGCTTAGGTTGTCTTAATTGCTAAGGTGACGCTAATACTTCCCAGTCCCACCTTGAGGACTATCCATTAATGGCTTGTGTATTCCACTGAGGGAGGTGGCAGTGTCCCTATCACTTGTGTTTCTGCTGAGTACGCGTGTAGCTGGTTGAACCACCTGCAACTTCAGATATCGAAGCAAATTATCGTAGAGTTGATTAATTAAAAAATAGCTTTTGTCAGGTTAGTTTAAACTGGTTTGGTGATAAAAAGGTTAGTTTGGGTTTTCCTTTTTTTCCAAGGCACTGTAAAGGCACACACTTCGAAATCTGCATCAGTTTACCCACTATTATAAAAAAATGAACATCTTTTCAAGATTGCAGCCACCCTCCACATTTCATACTCCATTAATAACACCTGCTTCACGCTAATTCGCTGAATCACATGTCACAGAATGCTCCTCTATTCCAATTTGATTGTGCTCCAATTACGGCATTCAAAATTCCAACAGGTTTACCATTTTCGATTTCATGTAAACAAGACAAAATTATGCAAAATAATAAGACTGTTAAAATTATTTTCTGATGCGGTGCTGCCAGGACCTCTTCACGTCCTTCCAAACACTTTGAAGTAGCACTTGAGAATCTCAGTTGGTCTATGGGCTTTGCCAATTGGCTGGATAAAAGAAGTGATCATACCTGGCTAGTGATCCCTCGTCACCTAATCTAGGCTTCATTTAAGCAGTTGTTTTTAGATTTCGCGTAATAATGTCTCAGGTAGGTCTTATTGAATCTGCGTCCATTGCAAGGCTCTACTATATCCTTTTGATGTTCATTTTCTCTGCAAACTCCACTGGAATTTATCAGTAAAAGCACTATTTTTAGGAGGGAACAGCCAATGCACAAACGCACCTAGCTTCTTGGATGTTTGAGACTTATAACGAATTTAGCCTGAATTGCATGAATTGGGCGGATGGATACATCTCTCTGATGCTTTTTGATGAAGGGAATCAAATTTTCCGCAATGGCGTGGGTAATGCAGCAGCGTATTACGACCAAGAAGAAAGGCTCTTTTGTCGGCTTCCGTCGCAAGTGCTCCCTGCTTATGTACGAGGTCCCATAAGCTGTGTGATCACCACACCGTGTCGTTGCACAAGTCTGCCGTCATTCAAAATGACACGATACAAATGTGATTTGTCATTGTTACATTCTGCTCCCCCCATTCGTCTCTGCTTGGATGTATCATCGGATATCCCATACTTGTCGGACCAGTAAGATCGGTTTCTGGGGCAGCGGATGTTACTCTACTGGACACGTGTGAGTGGTGGGAAGGAGTTGAAGCAATGTGGCAAAGGATGCAACTGAGCGATTATGACTGTGTCATTTTATATCTTGATTATTTGGATTTCGAACGTCGGGGGTGTGGGCACCTAAACGCGCTAGGTGATATCCTTACGCAAAAGCAGACATTTGTGTTGACTAACACGATATGGAAAATGTCGGTTCCCTATCCAAATTTGGACTGCATGGAGAGGACTTTTGAGGTCTTAGGCGGTTTCCAGTTTCCCCCCTTCTGTAGGCTATTTCAAAACTGGCGCATTTGGCGTAACAGGCGGCAGAACAATTTGATGATCGATTTTGTAGAGATATTACGCTGGGCCTGTCTCAAAGTCATGTGGAGTAGGAGAAGGACTCAACGCGCCTAAGTATACTTACGATGTGCCAGTCTATGGTGTCATGCTGCAGAGTGTTGAAAAGCTTAAAAGGAATGCTATTTAATTATACTTGAAAAGACCTGCACCTTTATTCATGGGGGAGGGGGTTAATTCGGAACGAAGTGGAAGGTGTTTTGTGATTGACGCGTGGCGGGTTACAATATATTGGCTTGGCGTCGTTCTGTACATGGAGGCGTCTTCTTAGGCCAAAGTGGTGACAACGTTACTAGCCACATCGAAGTAGACGCTGGTGATTCACAGTAGTGCTGTGGTGCATCACCTTGCAGCCGCCGCGTAACTTGAACTGGCTTAGGGAACGCTGTGCTGGCGCTTCAGCATCGCATGCAATTTTGAATCAGATAAAATACACGAGTGATGAGTGCATGTGATTTGTTGTCGATTCGTTTCCTCCTGCTGTAAGTTCTGATGTTAAGCAACACCGATTTCACCTCATGTTGATTAACCTTAAGCCCTCCAAATGCTGCTCAAATGAGAGAATATCAGCTTAAGTCCGGTGATCTCCACGACTTGTGACCCACAGTGGTAATCATAATCAAACAATGCTCTCCATCGGTCGCATTGGCGAAGTCAAATGGAAGTACCGATGCCCGTAACCATGTCCAACGTGCAACTGATGCAAATTTTCCAGTGGAAATGCAGGCCACTAAAGCAGCGACATTTGACAGTTGAGATGCAAGGTAGATTAATGAAGTGTAAATGCATTTGTGGCAAAGTAAACATGACGCAATCTGTCTAAAGCATCTGCAAGCTCAATCATGCGTTCCCCAAAAAAGCAACAGAGGAGTGATTCGAATATATTAAGGCACAAGATACACAGGAAGCACCTGCTGCTTTGAGCATCAATTTGTGGAATCAAAATACCACTTTAGTGTTAGTCAGCAAACAGACCAAAGCAAAAGAGAAGTGCTGCAATAGTTGACAACTTCCCCTACGCTGTTGATGTGCTGAGGCTCTTCCAATAGTATAGAGGTTCGCTTAGCAAGATGAACAATATGCAAGGAAAATTACTGAACAGCGGTGCGTGCGGTGTAAGTCTTTACAATGAAAAATTCTAATGGAGCAAAATCCTCTTGATAAAAACCGCTTAGCTATCGCAGATTTCTGATGCGTAGAGGATAGGCATTCCGTACCTTATCATATTTCTTACAACAAATGTAGTTATGGGTGCGTGCATGCAAGACTTTGAAGAAAAATGCATGTCTGTGCATTTCTGCAAGTGGAGCAGCATTCTTATGCAGGCGAATTTATCAAAACGAATGCAAATAAAAATATAGTAGACGAAATGCGGTTACAGATGTTTGGGGATCGTCAGTTTCATTCGGTGTGCAAGCGGGAGAGGTGACACTCCCGCCTTTCGTCATCAGACATCACATCATGTTCGACTTAATGCAGGTGCTGCATCTCGTTCATTAACGACGCGATTGATTGTATGTTATATCTTCTTTCGGAAATGATAAGTTGGACAAAAACTGCCTACACAAGCATAAATTTAAGTGAAGTTTACTTGAAGAACCACTCTTCTTGCCGTCAAGCCAATCGGTGAGACCTAAGGAGCTTTACCACAAAATTGCTACAAATAAATATGAATTCCTACTCACCATTCTTTCTGGTGAGGGATCAACGTGTGTGTACTCCTGTGTGCTGGCATTTCTTCCTTTCACTTAGTGTCCGATTCAGTAACTCGAATTTACTTCTGGTAAAGGCTTAAACTGTGTATTCATATATTTATTGCTATCAGCTCGTGTTGAAAGTGTCATGCTAGCGTAAATGAGAGCAAAGTAAAACTTAAGCTCATTCGGAAGGTTGCAATTAGTTAAAATGAATACAACCTGAACATGCGGATTTTATTCATAGTTAGATAATCGGCCTGATATAAAGTGAAGGTCGAGGTTGCAGATCAAATCCACAGAGAAGTGGCCAATACACAATGCAGAACGTGGCAATCTGAAAACTATCTGTCAATACGCTCAAATCAACGTCATGGTGCTTAATTATTTCGGCATCAGCGCTAAAATCGTCGATTGTTGCATTTGTTAACGCTTCTCCTCAGTAGTATTACAATACTCACTCGACTTGTTTCAGTAACAGCGACTACTTCTGCTTTCATTGTCGACATAAATCTATTCAATTCCCTTTAGCTTGGACACAGATAGCTCACTGATTATTAAGTGCAGAAGGCCGCATAATGCGAATCCATGTAGTTTAATTGTGCATAAGGATTTTTGTGAAAATTACTCCCAAATAAATAATCGTTATTAAAGTTTTTATCTTTATCACATAGAGGCAGGAACGTAAGATCAAAAAGTGTCACCGTCTTTGCAAAGCCACGATTTCAAATATTCTGAAGGTACTACAGGAATTGAAGGTGCTCAAGAGGTTCGACTGCCTGACACTCTTGATTGCTGTAGATGGGAGCAGAGTGTACGAGCCTCTCATCTTGTACAGCTATTTCATTGAGGATATTGATGTGGCTTTCAGTTTGGAATTCAAAGCACACTTATAACTTCCCAATCCTGTTCTTAGTTTCCCGTTGTCGTAAGGCAAATATCTCGACAATCCGGTAGGTCTAAGTCTGTCCTAGGTTTGTTATGGCATCCACCAGCCTGGCAGTAGTGTTCAATCCACGTCCCGAAAGATAGGGTAAATAAGGGAGCAGGTGAAGTGGAAAGGCTTGTATACCACCTGCGTGAGGGCTAGAAGGCAAAGAACACAGAGTAGTGTAATTACCTATGCAATAATTCAGGGCGGTGTAACTGCAGGGGAGGCAGATAAGTAATTTGTTCTTCTGCCTCACTAGGCGCATAATTCCTCCCAATCTGAACTCACATTCGGATGGTTGATGTGAAGAATTCTGGAGCATTATACCTTCACACATCAATTTGCAGTACTTTTATTCCAATTTTCGAGTGAATATTGCCTCATCGCGATGATTTTCTTACTTATTGTAAGGAATGCTGATGGCTGCCTTCATTTTTACTCATTTGTGAGTCAATTACCGACCGCAGCATTTACACCTTTACTTGCTGGAAATGGCGTCGATGGGTGGGTAGGTGGTGACTACAAGGCTGCCATACACAATAATTTTATCAGCTAAAATTTTTTTTTAAATTAAACCATCCAATAACTTCATTGATGCGCAAGTTGCAGACGCTTTAAAAAACTTTTCATGCTTAGCGTTCTCTCAAATACAACGCCATGTGTGACCGCAGACATTGTTGCTTTACCATTAGAGGTGGCTTTGTAAACAAGCGTGCAACTGGGACTTTGTGGCAGTCACGTTTCATTGCGGTCGCGCAATGCCATAATTTTAATACAATCATTATATCTTTTCATTCTTTTGAGACAGTTACGATTCCAAGTCTCAAATAAAGACGGATGCAAATAATGCAGTAGCCTTGAGTCAAATCGTAGTTCGCCTTAATGGTTCTAGAACAGAAAGTCATTGCCCATCCGAAGCACTTTAATGGCAGTGAAAGCGAAGGAAAGAATATACTAACTATTAATTGCTCTATGATAAGATATCGAATTCACTGCTTAGACATTGAGTTAAACAAACCGTAGTTTTGATCCATGTTGGTTACTACTTAACTGTTAAGGCCTATTCCATGCAAGTATTTCGAACGCAATCTAAAGCTCACCACTTCATAATACCTGAGAAATTGGACAGAAGGTATTAGGATATCTGAGCTGCCCGACATAAACCAGCGTTTGTCCTTAGAATTCACTATGGATTTAAGCGGTGGCTGGTGTGTTTCCTTAAGCAAAATCTTTCTCAAATGTGCGATAGTAAAATTTTTCAATTCGTGTTGTAAGTAGTGCTCATCGCTCCTGGAGTTGATTTATCTTTTAAGCCATTCCGTGATAATGTATTCGAGGTGAGGCCTTTTACGCGTGGTTGAAAGTTTATACGAATGGCCACTCAAGACCGTAGGCTGAAACCCACTACGGCGTATAAAATCACTGATAGGCATAACATTGCCCTTTTAACGTTAATCTCATGCATAAGTTCTACTCAGGATGAGCGCCGTATCATTGATAATGCTCGAAGTCTTTCATCATAGATATGGATAGCTGTGATCTCAACAATCCCGTAAACGACAACCCATCTCCACATGCTGTGCCATAAGCTCACTCTCACTACTACTGTCCACATTAAAGGACCTGGTTTAACTTAGATTGCCTTTACTTGACTGAACTAGAACGCAATTGATTGAGCTCTCACATGTCCAGCGGGTACTGATGCAAACCAGAGCGCATTTGCCACTTGCCAATATGAGCTCCACCACCCTTGTTGCACTCATTATTAAGCACCGGTGTTCAATTTTTTAACATGCCTCGGACATTCATCCTAATGACACCTTCTTTTGCTCCAAATAAGCCTTCGCTTTTGATGCGGGGATTTCGACTTTCAAATCGAAAACACGGGTACTGTGTATTTCCATCTCCACATTGGCATAAGGGTACATAACTGATTTACTGCCATTCTTACTATAAAAGAGAATAAAGGAAGAAATCTTTTGGAATGATGTTCTTCTACGCTCTCCGAAAAGCATGTGGTGTCGCTCGAAGAGGCAGAGTGGAACCACACATTCTTTGCGAGCAACGTCGATTTCCACAGAGCCAAGATCTCGGCTCTGCAACTTGCTAGAGATGTGCGACGACAAAGAACGACACAAACACCTTCTTCGCTGCCCATCGCTAGCTAAACGAGAAGGAAGTGCACAGATATTCTCAAGAAAATCCACTCCTTTATCCGTATCCTTATGAAAACCATCGTGCAACCGCTTAAGGGCGGACAGCAAAGTCTGGTCCACGTCTGAATGCAAGGTGATGACATTTAAAATAGTTCTTTTATTTTAAGTGAATAGTTACATAAATGTGGGTGCTCAACTAGGGTTGGAAATCGTACCTAGTGCTGCCATTGAGCCACTAGAATGGTGGCATGAATGATTATGCATTTGCACAGTACTTTAAAATAAACACTGCAACCCATTTTTAGTAAGGATGAAGTAGACAGCGGATCTCGGTAGTGCCTTGATGGACAATCTGCAGCCACTCAAATGTACTGACCTAACGAAATTTATGGATAGGAAGTATACATGGAGTTTTGAAGATTTTTTGGATTCCTATTCCGACGAACGGGCGAAGAGTGTCACTTAATAGACCAAACATTTACTGCGTTTAAGAGGAGGAACCCTCGCAGCCGCATAGCAAATGGGTTAAACTCTTTGTAGGTAAGATAGAATATGCCTCTGCCATCATTCTTTCTCAAATCCTTGCCTCCAGAGACATGGACATGCTGGTAATAGTTGTTACGATGCCGCACTTCAGCTTCAACTACCGTGAGTAAAATCCGCAAAAATAGCTGAATTGTTGAGGATCTTCGTCGTCTGCGCCTTTACTCTATGATTCTGTCCGCTTTATGCAGTTCGTGTAGAGCTATGATTTGTAGAACTGACGCGACAGTTTGTGCATTCAACTTTAGGTAACGCAGGAGACAGCCATCTCAGTTGTGGTGTGCGAATGCGATCATTTGACGACATTTTCGGCCGGATTTAACTCCCTCAAGGCAGTGAGGTCACTTCCTTGAAGCCACTTGAGCAGTGAGCAATCAGAGGAGCGTCTTACCAATCCATCAGCCTACGCTCGATTCTTTCCATTGGTGGGCTTTACGCTGCTTCTTAAAAGGCGATCATAACGCACTCTTTGGATGTCTGCACTGCTTATCCTCATCACTGCCTTCTTATTTCTCCTCTCATGATTGGTTTCAGTCACGGTTCAATGATGCGTTAATTTCTCTCCCCTCTGAGTTGTAAGTTATTCGATGTCACCGCAGTGTATTCCAGTTAATTTTGGAAGACATTGATCAATCAAATGGTCTAAAATTCATAAGATGCCATGCATTAGGGTACCAGACCTAAGGCACTTGGATAGAAATGTGATGGCGTCGCCCAGCATTTGGACTGAATGGGCAAACTTTCTCTGTAGTCAACCTTTGAAGCGCAAATAAAATGGCTGAGACAAAAAAGAAATTGCGCAGCTTCTCTGAATAAAATTAAAGGCAAGTCTTTATAAGTGGCTGAAGTTAAATGTCTAGTTTCAAGGCTACTGTGGGAATGAGAAACTTCATCATTATCACCGATTGTACGAGCAAAATGTTAAAAAGAAGAAGAGAGGGCAATTGCGCGAAAAAACGCGAGGTGAGTGAAATCAACGAAAGATAGTACGTCAGACAAATAGAGAAAATATTTCATAATAAAAGCAGGAATAAACAAATTTGGATTATGGAAATCGTTGTAAAGTCTGGACTTTTAAAAAATGGATTATAATTGAACGTGATTATAAGCAACGAGTGATATGCTTGTTTGCGTTCAGACTCATTAGACGAAGCAAAACGAGAGGCGGAAATATATCACGTAACCCTCCACAGCATGAGATGCTGTGTTGGGGTAGAATAAGTTGGTGAGTGCATATTAAACGATGGTACATTTTATCTTTCGCATTATATTGGTTGCCTAGCTTGTTTGAAAACATATCTGACCTCGAGGTCTCCCCCAAGTCTGCGGTTTGTACCTCTGTTAACCTGAGTGGCCCTGCGGTCATCACCACTGCCTCTCATCCCTGTCATGCTCTAATAACAATTCTTGCACTATCCTCTACCACATCTGGGAAGACTCGGTGCGGTACAGTAAACTGGTTGCCATATACAATTAAATTCGGTTTATTTATGCCCCATTATTTGCTCTTTATTTCAAGCGCATGAGTGGAAAAGGATTTATCGCCACCTCCTTCAAGTAAAGCCCCAAAATATATTGTTTGGAACATTCCTTCAACCTCCGAATCTTCTTTGTGATCCTTCTCCAGGTGATAATTTTCACCCTTTTCTGGCACATGCATTTAACAATTAAATAGCAATTGTAAAAGAAAAAGGGAAACAGAAGTGCGTTTGGGCTACGTTTCTTAATGGTTTCCGTAGACAATGTCTTTTCGTACAGTATGTTTCCCTGCAGTCTTGCGCAATGTTAGAAGAACCTATAAGTGGCCATTTGCGTTTTGCATAAAATGGTCTTGAAAAATTTTTCACAGTTGATTGCCCTAGGTTTAAGAATTGCAGGGCCCTGTTCAGTCAACTTGAAAATTCGGTGTTATGCGGTTGGAGTGACATAGTGTTGGAATTTTCTAAGAAAAATGTGTTCTAAATTTTACAATATGGCGCCTCTTCTTTGGCGATAATTAGTAAACCAAAATTGTTTTCATGCAAAATAATGGTAAATAAGGGCGATAAATGCAGAAAATGACTAGGTTTCTCACTTTGCTGATGACAATAATTGTAAATTTTTTGATTATTTGGCTAAGTATTTCTGAAGCATTTCTACTGTGGTGTATGTCTTTTGCTTCACACGCTTATTCAAAAGCGATGGGCAAAAATTTTTCCCGAACCATAAGAAAAATTTTTTTTAGTATAACACAACCTTGAAAGAATCCAGATGGCACCGACTAAATGACCTATTGAGTTTGTTAAAGAATCGGCAGCTGATTACGAAAAAGTAGTAAAACATCCCACGCTAGTGATAAATCAGCATCCTAATGAGGCGTTAGAAGCTACAATTTCAACCATCTCTTTAAAAATGATTCGTCAAGTTGTGCCACTTGTAAAGGGTACAGATGCAGCAGGTTTTCACGCATCCAAGCAAAAGTCACAATTAAGAAGCCTCACCGAAATACCAGAAGATCTTTCGAAGGTAAAGAATAAACGCATCATTCATTTGTGATAAACGGTCAAATACAACCATTAGTGCCGGAAGAAAGACAGCCAAAGAGGAATCTAGTGGCAATTCTAAATATCCACTTCTTGAGGACTCAGCAGTAGAAAGGAATTAAGGGAGACAAGTGGTGCAGAAAGTGGAGGACTAGAATAACACGTTTCGCAAACTCACCTACCACCTCCAGGTCTTGTGTTCTGTTTATCGCCACCGCATCCTCATTCCCCTTTTTATTTAGTCTCCTGACACTAGGGAACTAAACGGAAAAATATTTTGTCTCGACTTCATTTGAGGAAGGAGAATCGAAGTTCCCATCTAAGTGTGCCTTCGTGCAGTGATCCGAATGCCATTTTCTCGCATCCACAGAAATGCCACACCTGTGGTTCGGGAATTTGAAATGAGACCGCGGCAGCACGACCTCTGATGCGGTTTCACTACAAGCGGCCACTGTTAAAAACCTCTATTGAATGTTCTCAAACAGACAAAACCAAGCAGCATCGAGTTGATGAAATAGGAATGATACTCCAATCTATAAAGCGAATGCTTCACTTGCTAATCTCATTTTGTTGGCATTTCTATCTAAAAGAGAAAAACAATGAAGAAAGCGACTTGAACTGCGCAGCTCTGTTAATGACATCCTTCCCCATTTCACTCTTCTTTTGTCATTCATTGGCGAGTTACTTCTAAACAGACATCAAATGTGGCCATTTTCAGGGTCATCAAGTCTTTCCGTTTCACACATCATTCATTGATCTTTGTCGGTATATCCACATCAGAATACGTCAGCCTATACCTTTCCACCACAACACACCTAATTACCCTTTCCAATTAGCAAATGCTGCGTTTCCATCGTCAGAGTCGTCTTATCACCCACTGTTCCCATATTTATGACCACCACACTACACTGCATCACATTGTGCTACACGACTTAATTTCATCTTCCGCTTCCCAACCAAGCGACATTACCTTGACAATGACGCCGAATCGACCATCCTTCAGAATAAGCAGGACACTCACATGCAGATGCCTTATCATCCATCTGGTCCCATGCGCACCTCAAACAACTACGATACGAGTTCCTGTCATCCACGCCAGCATCGGCTGCAGTGTGCTCCGCTTCATTTATTAACCCGTGCCATTTCAGTGTTCCTGCAACCACAACAGTTTATTAATCGGATAGCACCACATTCTTTAATCCTACTTCTGATGGCATCCTATCTCTAAGCTATTTTGTAAATTAAACTATCACTCTCCACCAGCATGGCAGAGAGCATTGATCGACACAGAAGCTCTTCGTACTACCGCGAACTTAATAAGTCAAATAATAGCGCATTCTTCAACACAATCCCACACTTGTGCCAGCACCAATGTTCAGTCAATATGAAATGGACATGTCATACACGTTGGACGAATGGGCTAGGGGGTTAAAGTGCACGGCTTTTAGCCAAGCCAGAGGTTTCAGAGAGCGGTCTCAGTCAGCTATCTTTAGGAAGCCAATATGCTCATGGTGGTTTTCACTTCACTGAGAGGAATAAAGTGACAATGTTGAGATTTGAAGAAAAGTGATTCCCAAGTAGGTCTCGTGATTAAAGGCATTGCACCATTCAACCGTGGTTTTTGAACAGTGCAAAGATGAGACGGTAAGTGGTGAGACATTGTAGAACCCTTATGTACTAAAAGCCTATTGCCCAAGTTGATCAGACCTGTGCTAACGCAGCTCGAGATCATCTCGGTGAAGCAAGTTGGCAAACAACAACTACTGTTTCAAAAGCTGATTGCACCTTCTTGAAACCATATTTGTCTAATCACTGGAATAAAACAAGTGGGAGTGGACAAATGCACTCCACACACTTCCACGTGGATTCCTGAAAGCCAACATGAAGGTAACATGGAAAGCTCGCACAATCAGGCCACTACTCGTCCATCGCGTGCACACGAATGAAGGGTCAGTATTCCAAGTCCACTGATAAAATAGTTAGGCGAAAATAAACAATCGAACCACTTAGCCCACAGCCGAACCGAAAAACATCGACAACTACTGTTGACGCCATCGGCCAAATTCGGACACCACCAGCGCATTCTTTCAAGGGGAGAAACTCATTGATTGCCAAAAAACTACTCTCAGTATCCTTCTTTTGTAGATATACCGTCACAATCCATCACTCATTTCCAAAATGGTGTAATATTGATGCCAACTCTTACTTTTAGGGGCACTTTGTCGTCTGAACATTGTTGACGATAACATGACTCACTACTTCCCCCTCCTTCTCTCTTTTATCGCCCCTCCCACTGCCACTCATCCAAAGGTACTTGCTTTTTATGGTTTAGCTTTGTGGTACCACCTTGTGTGACACTTGCATTGTCCAATGGACACGGCAATGGATTTTACTAGGCTCGGACCCTTTTTAACAAAAAGAAACCCTTGTCTACCGTCCGTTTGTGTTACGTTGAGTGGGTAGACCTCAGTCCAGAACCCTTTCGTCTCAAAAAGGTAAGCACTTCCCAGTGAGCGATTCTCTCTACAGTACACCACACTCACATGCTCGTGCGCACACAAAGCATATTCCCATGGATTTGAAGTGGTCCCTGTTCCAAAAGTTTAGGATTGGCAGTCGGTAGCCGGGAGTTAAATAGTGGCTGTATCTTTTGAGAACAGCCAGTGATGACCCCGATTACCACCCGTCAAAATTCAGTCGCCCAGTTAGCAATCCAAGATAAATGCGACATTTCTGTAAAGTACGAGAAGGAGGGGAAGAAGAAAACAGGCTAAGAACAGGTAGGGAAGTACTGTGACAACAATTATCATATCAGTCTAGGTGTCCCAATGACCTCATAATGCTAAAACACCATGCAGGCGCTCAGAATAAGGAGATGGACTCTAAGATAGCCCAAAGATACAATTGGAGCTGTAGGCCACATGTGATTAAGGAATCGGGCGTAAAAGTGCCAATAAACACAAAACTTGTAAGAATAGAACAGCTACAATTAAAAATATTCTTAGGCATCCTTTTCCACTCCAAAATCATTGTCTGGAGTCATCATACCTCACACAAGTACGACGACGAAAGTACGAACAGAAGAAATGGTTTTGAAAAATGGAACAAGGGCAGAACGTGGTCTTACCAAATAGCGCAAATATGCCCGACTGACGCAGCCAATAGCATAATTCGAAGAAATTCATCTAGAACACAAGTGGCTCCTGGCTTTGCTTAATCTTGGGGGAAGGAATGCAGACATGGCAGAGAAGGAGCTCTTACCCTACTATCTCAACTATGACATAATTCAAACTGTAGGTTTCATTGACACCCTCTTTTATAACTTGCCCACCATGTCTACCACTCAAACAAATTTCCTCTAAGTTTTATTGCGGTAAAATACAGTGTGCGCTATATAGCATCTGTGTCATAGGCCTACTGGCTCAATCTCTCCTTAAGTTTATAGAAATCCAAGACTTTGTGATTGTGCGATTTGGTGCAAGTACTAGGATAATGAACATACACATAAANTCTTCAACACAATCCCACACTTGTGCCAGTACCAACGTTCAGTCAATATGAAACGGACATGTCATACACGTGGGACGAATGGGCTAGGGGGTTAAAGTGCAGGGCTTTAGCCAAGTTAGAGGTTTTGGAGAGCGGTCTCAGTCAGCTATCTCTAGGAGGCCAAGATGCTCATGGTGATGGTTTCCTTCACTCAACTGAGAAGACTAAAGTAACAAAGTTGGGATTCAGAAAAACGTGATTCTCAACTAGGCCTCATAATTAAAGGCATTGCATCATTCAACTGTGATTTTTGAACAGTGCAAAGATGAGACGGTAAGTGGTAAGACATTGTGGAACCCGTATGTACTAAAGCCTATTGCTTAAGTTGATCATACTTGTGCTAACGCAGCTCGAGATCACCTTGGTGAAGCGAACTGGCAAACAACAACCACTGCTTCAAAAGCTGATTGCACCTTCTTAAAACCATATTTGTCTAATCACTGGAATAAAGCAAGTGGGAGTGGACAAATGCACTCCACACACTTCCGCGTGGAGCCCTGAAAGCCAACATGAAGGTAACATGGAAAGTTCGCACGACCAGGCCACTACTCGTCCATCGCGTGCACATGAATGCAGGGTCAGTATTCTAAGTTCATTAATAAGATAGTTAGGCGAAAATAAACAATCGAATCACCCAGCCCACAGCCAAACCGAAGAAATCGACAACTACTATTGACGCCATCGGCCAAATTCGGACACCACCAGTGCATTCTTTCAAGGGGAGAAACTCGTTGATTGCCGAAAATTACTCCCAATATCCTTCTTTTGTAGGTGTACCGTCACAATTCATCACTCATTTCCAAAATGGTGTAATATTGATGTTAACTCTTACTTTTAGGGGCACTTTGTCGTCTATACATTGTGGACGATAACATGACCCACTACTTGCCCCTCCTTCTCTCTTTTATCGCCCTTCCCTCTGCGCCCCACCCAAAGGTACTTTCTTTTTATGGTTTAGCTTTGTGTTTTTCACCTTGTGTGGCACTTGCATTGTACAGTGGACACGGCAATGGATTTTACTAGGCTCGGACTCCTTTTTAACAAAAAGAAACCCTTCTTTAGCGTCCATTTGTGTTGCGTTGAGTGGGTAGACCTCAGTCCAGAACCCTTTCGTCTCAAAAAGGTAAACACTTCCCAGTGAGCGATTCTCTCTACACTACACCACACTCACATACTCGTGCGCATACAAAGCCTATTCCTATGGATTTGAAGTGGTCCCTGTTCCAGAAGTCCAGGATTGGCAGTCGGTAGCCGGGAGCTAAATAGTGGCTACATCTTTTGGGAACAGCCAGTGATGCCTCCAATTATCACTCGTCAAAAGTCAGTCGCTCAGTTAGCAATCCAAGATAAATGCGACATTCCTGTAAAGTACGAGAAGGAGGGGAAGAAGATTACAGACTAGGGACAGGTAGAGAAGGACTGTGACAACAATTATCATATCAGTCTAGGTGTCCCAATGACCTCACAATGCTAGAACACCATGCAGGTGCTCAGAACAAGGAGATGGACTCTAAGATAGCCCAAAGATACAATTGGAGCTGTAGGCCACATGTGATTAGGGAATCGGACGTGTAAAGTGCCAATAAACACAAAACTTGTAAGAATGGAACAGTTACAATTAAAAATGTTCTTAGGCATCCTTTTCCACTCCAAAATCATTGTCTGGAGTCATCATATCCCACGCAAGTACGAAGACGAAAGTAAGAACAGAAGAAATGGTTTTGAAAAATGGAACAAGGGCAGAGCGTGGTCTTACCAAATAACGCAAATATGCCCAACTGACGCAACCAATAGCATAATTCGAAGAAATTCATCTAGAACACAAGTGGCTCCTGGCTTTGTCTAATCTTATGGGAAGGAATGCAGACATGGCAGAGAAGGAGCTCTCACCTGACTATCTCAACTATAACATAATTCAAACTGTAGGTTTCATTGACATCCTCTTTTATAACTTGCTCACCATGCCTACCACCCAAACAACTTTCCTCTGAGTTTTATTGCGGTAAAATACAGTGTGCGCCAAATGGCATCTATGTCATATGCCTACTGGCTCAATCTCTCCTTAAGTTTATAGCAATCCAAGACTGTGATTGTGCAATTTGGTGCAAGTACTGGGATAATGAACTTACACATAAAACCCTTTGGCCATGCTTGTCACTGTAGGAAAATGTGGCATGATACACGAAAGAGAAGGAGGAGCTTTGCAATGCAAACGACTACATGTGCAGCGTCTGCTAGAAGCCACAGCCGGCCACGAGGCTCCCCTGCATCTATCCAGCGCCTCCCATTCGCATTATCCAATTAAACACGTTGGTGGACTCACTGTCACTTCTCTCTTGGGCAGGTAAAAATTTAACACAACTTCTGTATCATTTATCAGAAAACCGGTTCCAGAATATACTCGCAGCTGCGACAAATATTCTTACTCCCACGCCTTTACACTGAGCATGATAAACTAGACGCATTCACCTTCCGTCGCATTTCATCCGTCCCTCGCTGTAGACGTACGCGTAAGGTGGGCTGCTACTGACCATGCTTCAGTAAGAAAGTTGCTACGACACGCAAACAATTGAAGAAGAAAGGAAAAACTGATCATTTGTGACTTGCGAATGGTTGGAATTTGGGGGCAGCGTTGTTAGCTCCCTAACAACGCCTCACCAGTGAGGTGCCATTGTGTTTGCGAATCGGGTCTCAAATAAATTGCCGAAGATCTTGTTCCTAAAATACGAAAACTAAGTTGCACTTTATATCCGCCCCAGACCAAGACTCTTCCTCCTTTAAACTATAGTGGTTTTTTTGTCGGAAGGGTTTGCTCAGCTCACACATGGATCCGCTATCAACTAGAATGTTCGAGAACGCTGGGTGAATAAGTGTCTCTTCTGAACACCCATCTGCATTTACTTTTCACAGTAATATACATATTTTGTACAAGATCACCTTGGTTTTAGGGAAGAATTGAGAGCAGGTGGATTCCATAATACTGATTATGAAGTAGTTCATTTAAAAACAAGATGGATGTGACCAGAACGAAAAGACTGCAGCAAGCGTGCTCGATGGCAAGGCTTGGTGGCGCATGAAGTCGTGTGGCGGATGCATACAAAGTCCATGGTTTGTATTCTAAGCGGAAACAATTTAACAATAACTCGTTTTGAAACTGTAGAGCACATTGAAATTGGCCTGTGGTAGGGTGGAAGGCGCCTACAGCAGATGTTACTATCCAGTTAATAGGAAGGGTCATTTAGTGATTTTTGGTGCAAATACGGTCAAACGATTTGGTTGCAAATCATTTGTATCTGCTTCACGACGCTGATTAAACCTTTGGATGTGTTAGTTCAAGTGTAGGGCACAATTCAACATCACACGCAGATCTTGATTTCGATGGCCAGCTTGCAGCCAATCAAAGGTCTAATGGTTGAAACGATTGCCGTTATGCTATCAGCTTCGAAATATTCATCCAGGGAAAATAAATGTGATCATGCACGGGTGAAGACAAGTGGAAGTTGAATCTTTTTATTAAAGACATAGGAGCTCACTCACTCGGTATCACCATATGTCCTCTTTTCGTCTTCTTCTTCTTTTAAAAGCGCAATACTCTCCCTTGCTTCCACGGTTTCGGAGGTGAGAGTCCACGCAGGTCACAACATCACATCTAAAAGCGATGACCACGCTTAACCCATCGAAGCAGCCCCAGGTTATGCCTAGCAGAGTTCAGCTCACGTTTCACGCCACCTTCAAGGTCCACAGGTCAATTTGCTTCCCGAAATCCCCCTTTGCATGACAAAATGGCTCAATCAGTACCAAATCTCCAACATCTCAAATGTGTTAAATCACCTTCCTCACATTTAGACAAAAATCTCATTGCCGGCACGCAACTCAATGCTGCTTCGATTGGTCTTGCTCCTACCCGAAGCATATATGAATTGGTGCCAACTAAACTAAGTCCTACTAAACGAAGTTGCGGGGAGTAAAAAAAGTAAGGTAAAACAAAATTTTCTGACGAGATAGCAAATGCCACAGTCATCCAACATTTCATGTTCATCTTCTCGGTAGGGTAGAACGAGCCCAGATACTGAGCATGGAGCACGTTTCGCATGCCCTCAACAACCACTTCCTCTCAACTAATCCACCATTCGACTGCAGAAGTTTTAGCATGATTTCCTTCTCATTTGAGTAGGTGAGCTTGCAAGCGTCGAGAACTACGTCGTTTAAACTCTAGTGCTGACCTTATTCACCTAAGTGTTAAGCGATT
This sequence comes from Taenia hydatigena, assembly GCA_036345935.2. Taxonomy (NCBI): domain Eukaryota; kingdom Metazoa; phylum Platyhelminthes; class Cestoda; order Cyclophyllidea; family Taeniidae; genus Taenia; species Taenia hydatigena. The sequence goes on from JADWOT020000001.1 coordinate 12,994,208, forward strand.
TTTGGGATGCAGAATCTAAAGTCATATTAATTTGTAACTGGAGTACAGAAGTGACCACAACCAACAGCCATCGTCCAGCTATTCATAGACCCTTCTGGAGGATTAACCAAGACTACGATGATTAGGCATTCGACAGCCTGCTCTAACGGTCGTCGTTGGAGGCCAGCGGTTTAGCGAGGAACGAAGGATACAACAAATGTCTGGACCACTCCCATCTCCTACCCCCATCTTTGTTATCAAGCTGGATGACACTCAAGTCCTGGTAAAGTGAATAAAAGGGGAACAGCAGCGTGTCATTTCGATATCTTTTTGGAAGCATGGAAATGTTAATGGCTGGCGTAATTATTTTGTGAGTGTTTTCCATGCAGCACCACCCACCTTGCAATGGCTGACTGTGTACATCAACTGTCCGACGAGGATTCTAAACCATGTCAGTAACATTTAACCTTATCACCACACCAATGATGCGTTTCCTTGCCTTAAATTGCTACCAATTTTGTCGTCATTTTTGCGAATCCGTGGGGTTGGGACAATACTAGCCAAATGCAATGCGAGCCACAAATTGCACCAGCAAAACTGAATGTAAGAGATGGAGGGGAAAGAGGAAGCATCTTGACTTTAAGCCGCGTTTGACGCCACACACATTGGGTGATGCAGGACCAGAAACAACGCTTGCACTACTTTTACTGCAACAATGGTGATCGACATAACATCCGGACAACAAATGAAACGTCCTTAGCTTAAACCAACTGAAGGAACATCAAGGTGCACAAGAGAAAGGTGGTCGAGGGAGTAAGCAGCCCAGTTTACTGAGTCAACAAAGAAAAATTACTAAACCGCCGTTGATAGTTAAAGACTAATGCGGAAATAAGTAGCATATGCAACTCAGGTTTGTCAAAAGTAAATCATGTACTTGCAACTAGGGACAAGACGAAAAGCTTGGAGTCGTAAGTTAAAAATGAGGAAGGATAGTGTTCTTGATGTAAGGGTGAAAGTAATGCCCCCATAAATGGGACCAATAGGATCCTTTCACATAACAGTAAGGTGCCTCTCGTTTAACAGCATAGCCAGTTACATTTGAACTTCCCTCTAAACATTAATTACTCACCGCCTCAGTATTTAAAACACTGATTGACCCTAGGCGGTGATCACAACATGAAATCTGATGGCTCATCTGGACGAAGTCCTACCCTTTCCTCCCCAGTGACCATCAAATGATTTGGAAGGCACGACATCCGTGCAGCCATCGCATGGGAGATACGTCAGCACTTGGCGGTCGAGAGACGATTGAAGCTACTCGGGTCATGCGTTAACACATGCTGTCCTCACAATAGCAAGTGCTTTGTGGCCCGCCGTAGCAAGTGTGCAGGCGTCTGGGGACAGCTGCGGTGTGCATTGAAGGGGTCCACATTACGAGCCATCTAACGATTAAGGGGAAGGCCATGGTGTCCACAAGGAGCCAAAGAGAGCTCCATCGTCTCAATAATCACTCTATACATCAGTTCATTGGGTTCGCAAAAGTAGTTGTATCTCACCCTATCCATCGTTAAGTGAAATTTACAGGCTACTTTTTCGTTTGCACACTTTTTGTCAAATAAGCGATCCACTTGGGAAGAGTTGAGTCAACGCGAGAGGAAGTGGCATTGCAAAGCAAAATTGTCACTTAAATTGGCAATGGGATTTGCATGGCAATTTCGGCATGTCGTATGCGGCAGTTGACGTCCGCTAATCGGTGAACCTCTTTTGGTCCAACGACTCTAACTTTACTAGCCTCCTCTTCTCATTGCAGCTGCTCTTCAGCCCAGTGTTTTCCAAGCCATTTATTGTACGAATGCCTCCTTTCTGCAGCATGCACCAGCTGCAGTAACTGAACAGTCTCACATTGACTGCGATGATATGCCTTTCACTTATCTCCTCGCTATCGCTTAACGACGTCTCCCAAATAATGACGCTCGTTTGTAGGCAGGGGTGATATTTTACTGGACTAAAGGAACTGCCACTTTGTTTGAATAGGAGGAGCTGAGTAGCTTTGTGTAGAATTAAAACCTTGGTTTATCTCACAACAAACGTCATTTAAGACAAAGAGGAAAAGTCTGGAGCAGTAGCTGCGTTTAATGCTCAAATTCGGTCTTTAGCCACATTAACACCTTTCCTTTATTTTCGTGGGTTCTACCGACCCCTGTTTTAGTCTCTGTCTGCGCAATGGCTCCCAACATCTGAGTCGCGTCGGTGGACCCTCCCACCCTCAGCTGCTTTGCATGTCGACAAAGCATTCCTTTTAGTTCGTCTTGGAGAAATCTTCCAGTTGCTATTTTTACCTTAACACTTTGCCAAAGCACGAACAGACTTGGCCTCAAATTATTTGACATCATGAGGAAGTCACTTCAATCCAGTCGGGCGTGTGCTGGTTTCTGCACTTACAAATCGGGTACGATGTAACAGTTTTATCAGCTGGGAAAGCATTAAAATGCCTGTATTTCGTGTTTTCCGGCGGCCCAATTCAAACAATCAACAACACAGCGTGCTCCTGCAGTTGTTTGCATAAGCGCGTGTAGCCTTGACTCTGACAGCGCTGACAAAGTGGTTGCCACCCCATTTTTGCATTTATGGGAATCCAACGACCCTCATCAAAACCAAGCATTCGCTCACGCCAAGCTATTCACTAAGTGTATCTTGATCAGAGCAGGCTAATCTATCGCGCAGCAAGTTGACACGAATCTGTCCATGCTAACATGACCAAAGATGTATTTTTCGTGAAACAAAATAAGTGATAAAAGTCCGATGTATTGAAAGGATGCTCTTAGGGAGGCGTGAGCTAGAATCTCGTAATTTTGACGAACGATTTACCTCTAGATATCAGCAAAAACACTATCCCGCTTATAGTTGGTTCACATTCGAGTCATGTGACCTATCCTGCCTAGGATTGTCTCGAGTCAAGGCGAGACAACCACCACTTACAGTTTGGGAAGGGAATGAGATAGAAAGTGCATGAGATCGCGCGATCTCTTGCGACAATACGATGTGTTTTCGAGTACTTTACTAGCTACGCCTGTTTTCGAAGAGAAGGTGTTCTCTTGAACACCTTCGAAATGTTGCAGAAATATCTATCGCGCAATTGAATGACCTCCAAAAAAGGAAGCCATTGCAAAATGCGGTGTCCATTATCCACCTTGATTGCAGAAACTCCGAGGTAACTGACTTGACGGAGGCAAAAGTCAATGCGGGAGATTGTTTGTTGGCATGTACAAGGATCGACGTGTGGTTAGAAAGCTACAAGCTGTTGTCACTGTGAGGATGACTAAGTTGGTGTTGCTACAAAGCTTGAAGCTTATAACTTATGTACGCCGACAGCTCAAATTTGCGTTCCTCCAATGGTACGATAGATAGATACCAGAGATGGTTCACCGACTTAGTGCAATGGCGATGTGGGCTAGTATATAATGCGGCTGGACGGACATTTGAGGTCAAAGTCTTATGGTGAGACACAATGCCACCTACGTTGATGGGATGAACTAGTAAATAGATCGGGGGGGGGGGAGCGCTCACAAAGGGTTATCTTTGAAATCACTCAAAAAGAGCAAACAGGCAGAAGTTGAAAGACCGAATGACTGTTGACGGATATCTATGGACTGCTGCATGCTGTCTGATATTAAGCCGACCTTATAGGGATATGGGATCCATCTGCTCCCAATTTCATTTAGGTAATTTCAAGATTTGTGCGCGCAAAGCAGGCTATAGACAAATTCTAATGTAATTTACTGGAGGTCACTCCAACGATTGATCTAGAGGTATGTCCATAACAATTATGTTGCCATTTTCTTACCATGGCGAAGAGTAAAAGTGATCCGTGTCAAGTGAGTTCAATGTGACGGAAGGCAGTGGGTAGATAGCGACATGGACCAGTTGATTTGGCATCAGCTAGGATTTCTTGCAGTCATCCATGAAGCGCTACAGTTCGATTACCTTGAAGATGCTCACCTGTGTCCACTTGTTTTGCTTATCTTCATCAAAAACCAATGTAGACACCGCAGAGCAGGAGCATTCTCTTAAAGCCCCCAAGCATAACACAATTCGGGAGCTATTCGTTGGTTATAATATTTTCTTACTTTCTCTTCATGCATACCATCCAAACAACAAGACTTGTGATCACTAATTCGACTTCTTGCAATCCTAGACTTCGCAATCATGATTTCGCTGTCATTACTCAGGTAACAAGTCAACTTGTCATGCCCCACGAACTATACTTTTGCAGCGGGAGAGTATAGCACGATACACGGGAGGAAAGGAGCTTCGCGGTGAAAATGCATACACGTGCAGCGTCTGCCAGAAGCCACGGTCGGCAGCACCACTACTTCCATCCTGTAATGGAAAACGTTTCAGTCACGCTGCACTTAATGCAGCACAATGTCAAAGACCTCTTCTGTTCCAATATCTGCTTCTTTTAATGCACAAATTCTTACGCATTACTCCACGGAGAATAAGGAAAGTTAGGTAAAATAAGAGAGGAGAAATAATGCGTTTACTGAAGAATGCAGGTCTAAAGATTGTAAAGGCAATTTGAAGGTGGCAGGTTAAATGCACTAACTACTCCGACAAGGTCACCAAGGCTTCTTTGGACAGGCAAACATTTAGCACATTTTCCATGTCATTTGTCCCTACACTTTTGCACAGAACTTGGTAAATCAAGCACACCTGTCTGTCGCACTTCATCCACACTTTGCAGTGGATGTCCCATGTGTACAGCTACTGACTATTCTTCAGTAAATGACTTGCAGCGGTGCATAGTCAAGTGGAATGAAGGCAGCACTTTGAGTCATCACCTCGACCTGTTTGCATTAGTAACATACTGATCACTGATGGCCTATAAACGGCACAAAATTTTTCTATTTTATTAATTATACTCTGAATCACATCTTTGCCAAGGCTTATTTTTCTGCAAGGTCAGAGTTCACGCACAGGCATGCAAATTCATCCCTCTGATCAATGCACGACCATGTCAAAAAGGACTGCAATCAAGAAATGGAGAAAGTCGGATCTACGCATGCAACAACTCATTGTTGAGACACTCGATCGTGGCGACATAAGTAGGAGCAAAACAAGCAATTCAACAAGCAATCACAAGCGTAATGGGAGACCTCGCGTGGATGTGTCTGTGACTAGGCAGAGGTATAAAAGCTGTGGTCAGTAGTGCTTGCATTCTCTATTCCACCTAGTTTTGAATAAAATGGGCGTTTTTGTTGTGCAAATTAACGCCTGATCCTACACTACCTGCACACTTCTTTCGCTGTTCGTAAATGAGCCAAAATACACGGTCATGTGAGTTGGGTCGAGATAATTACCAATGAGAGCCAACCTTCTACTTGTTGACATCTTGGACGCAAATATCCTATTTAATTCTATTAAGCACATAGTAACATATTTTGGTCGTGGTGGAAGTAGTATCGCTGGTAGAGCTGTCGTTTTTTAAGGACTAAGCAACACTCTTCGTAAAAGGAATTCCGAATTTTACTGGGTAGGCACTGTTAAAGACAAATCCTTGCACTAGACTCTGCGTAATCTCACCTTGAAGAACATTCTAAAACAACTGTTGATACACTCAACTTAGGTATCATTATGCGGCTGGAGGATACTTTGACCTGTGTGGTGAGAAGAAGGGTGCAGAGCAGCAGTGATAACACCACCACCTCGCCAAGTCAGCACGTCATCAAAGCTGGCCAAATTACAGGTCGTAGACCACGAAGCCAGCTTGTCTAAGCTGACAGAATTTGCTCCATTTGTTTAATTTATCCTCAAATTGGCAAAAATATGATGCCTACGTAACACACTACCTGCTCCGATTGTCAGCACATTGACCTGCTGCTTTTGTCGCCGTTTCTGTCATTTCAGTTAACCGATAAGCTTTTGCATTCGTACTACCCTTCTTCTCCACGGTTCACTTTCCTGTGCCATCTGTCCTTCCTTCGCATTCTCTTGGAGCTGCTACACTTGAGTGACTTTCTTTACTGCCAGTTGTGTAATATTTTGCACCACCTAAAATGAACCATGGGTGGTTTTAAAAACCATCTTTAATGTCTGACAATTAGCTTTCATCCATTTGCATTTTATTACGCTGCGAAGAATGCAGTACTCGCCTGAAACACTTTGGTGATGGCAGATTTTGACATTAATAAGAGTGAGGGGGAATGTCTGCCTTTCATCCGTTACTGTTGTGCTTGCTCACTTTCACGGTTGGTTTTTCCTATGACTCTTCACCTTTCGTTTGTTAGCGAAGTCTAATGAGCTATGATAAGATGTGGTGATTGGACACAATTTCTTCTCCTAAGCGGCAAAACTGGGGTTTTATGCATCCAACAGTGGTGTGAGGTCCTCATATTTTGCACAGTGGACAAAATTTCTATCGGTTACTAAGGCCTTCAAAGCTAACCACAACTTGTAGCACACTAGCAATAAATTAAATATCCTTTTAATTTCTCAAACTCATTTTTGGGTGAAGTACAGCACTCCGTTGTTGATGTATCGCTGTGTAGGTGCGTAGTCATTTTTAACATGTTTGCCTGCTTCTCAAAAAATAAACACACCTAACCACTTACCTATACACACATACAGTGCGCACATACATTGCCTGCATGCGCACTTATATGCGCAGAAATGTACGTCGATAAATTCAGTTTTTCTACCATCCCTTTGCACCCCTTGAGCATGTAATCCCAAATGACCACACAAGCACATTTGCCCATTGCTTATCACCCACCAACTATTATTTTTGTGAAAGAAAATCACTTGTATTCGGCATAAAACGCGTATTAATTTTATTAACTAAAAAGTCCTAGTCACTAAGTTGATTTCCGTGCAATTCACTGCTAAACCAGTTTTGTAGATGCAACGCATTGATTTTATTGCATAATACGCCACACAAAAAAGAATCGTTTGATTGAAGTGAAACTAATACGTTGCCCATACAGACATACTAAAAACTCCGATTTGACCTTCTAGCTTACACAGCGCGCAATATGAATACCATATCAGTGCATGGTGTGCTCGTGTTGGCTTGTTTTGTCCTGTTTTCGTTATGTGCTTCATTGCTTATTTCACAGAAAAGAAGTTGTCCTCCTTTTATTGACATACGATAATGATGGTTGATTTATCACTTCCAGGTGTGTGATTTAGATAAAAACAGCCTTTATTTACCGTCACTTTGTTTCCCTGGTCTTCATTTGTTGTACTTTTATGGTCGCCTTCTGCTTGCCATGGTACTCTAAACTTTGGTGCTTCATATTAATTTATTTGATTAATCTTACGAGGTCTTGTCAATGTACCGTTCCATATTTTGTGCTGATCTTCTGTTTTCAGTATTTCTATGTACATCTCCATCATATAAAAATGTCGCCACAGTTCAGAATTTAATGCTCTGCGAAACGGCATTTAATTCATCAGTGTAAATACTTCGTTACCCTTCTCATTCGTATTTGCCTTAAACTCTGTCTGCGTGTAATATGGAGGAATAGTATCGGCACCAAATTACTAATAGAAGTATTGCAGAATTGATGATGCGATGTGAAAATGCGAGATTTATTGGGTTAGTGGCGTGCATTTCCAAGTGTAACAAAGCATTGGACCATTTCATGTTAAATGCTACTCATACAGAGCACGTCTAAAGGTTTAAAGCTTTGTTTGCCTACTTTTATTCAAATTTGTCCGTCCTTATCAGCAGCAACCTATTTACTGCTCGCGTTTTCTTAGAGGTGATATGAAGGTGTCTTTGTGACGTCGTCACTCACGAAACATCACGACTGTATTGCTGCCAAGTTCTTATTGCGCTGTTGTTGTCACACCTTGATTGCATCACCACGTACTTTGATGCAGTACACGTTTGGCATAATATTTTGTGCATTATTTGCGATCCAGTTATCATTTTTAACTCTCTTTGTTTCTTTCATTATTAGATCCGTGTCGATTTTAAAGCTATTTTCGCTGCTATAGTTCGTACCACTTCATTAATCAGGAACGAAAAATCATCGTTTTAACCAAACCCTCGTCATTTTACAAATCAATGTACGCGTCGAGCGTTTCTTATCGAATCTTTTACACAAACATTCCAAACCCGTTTCCTCTTGTTAGCTTTAGCGTTGTACCATGAATTCCACATTGGAGGGGTGGTTTTCCAAAGTGTCCTCTGGTTTCCCCGGTCAGGCCTTCAGCCTTAAGGTCAATGAGGTCTTATTCGAGGGCAAATCCGAGTTTCAGGATGTTCGCATCTTCGACAGGTTCATTTCCCATTCCAACTATTGCTGCTCAATTTTACTAAATGGGACTAGTTATCGCAACTTTATTTTCAGTGCGGCATTCGGACGCGTCCTAATGCTTGATGGACGTATCCAGCTGACCGAAAGGGATGAGGCTTTCTACCAGGAGATGATTGCCCACATCGCTCTGAGCGTACATTCTAATCCGCGCCGCGTTCTAATCATTGGTGGCGGTGACGGTGGTGTCGCAAGGGAGGTCGTTCGGCATCAGTGTGTGCAACACGTTGACCTCGTAGAGATCGATGGCATGGTGCTCGACCTGTCTCGCAAATATCTTCCCTTTACCGCGTCGGGTCTAGACCACCCCAAAGTGTCCGTCCATGTTGCCGATGGCTTCGCTTTTCTGAAGGATCATGTGACCAAGGGGGAGAAGTATGATGTCATTATCACAGACTCCACCGATCCCGGTGGTAGGTGGTTGTCTTCACTTATTTGCCACCATGTATTACCAATGTTAGAGCTCCTTTTAGTCTTTGTGTTCACCTAAATAATTGAGTTGGCTGCCTTTTGATGAGGCTCCTACTAACCTTAAAGTCATATCTCTCACCAGATTATGAAAATAGTAGTTTTTCGGCATTCATTCAATGGTACTACTTCAGGAGTACATTCGCATGACAGTTATCAATGTTTTTTCGCTTCATATTCAACGATTTAATATAAAATCCGTATTCTGTTACTTTGACGCCTGTGTAATGCCTCCTAAACCTCTACTGTCCGATGTCCTGTTGTATTAATGAGGCATAATCATCGAAAACACTTTCTCTGTATAACGAAGAGGTAATATCGATATGATTTTGACACCATTTAATTTTAAACTTGATGTGAAATGGGAGATCTGCATTTTTGGAATCGCTGCATTTCAATCTGCCCTTGTACCGTGTGTCAGATTTTTCCTTTTCGCTGCATGTGAAAACGATGGTAAACTTTAGTTCAAGTTTTGGCACTCAATGCTCCGCAAATGTTGTGTTCTTGAGACGCTAAGAGCGCCTGGTTATAACTTCATATGCGCTTTCTCTGGAGTCTGGAGCCCTTTAACCTGGACATGACCCCATTGTCATGGTTGCATGGTCACCGTGAGGCAACCAGCATTGGCCCCTAAGTCGTTTCCACAGGCATTACTACGGCCCTCAGGCACTCTGGGAGTGATATCAAGTCAAGTTCACACTTTGGGCGATGGGACCATAAATGTACTCAAATAGTGGCAGCAACGGGTCCTGCATTGCGCATGTCTCTTAAATACAATCGTTTTACCTGCTTTCGCTGAGTAGAGCTTAATTTTTATTCATGGAGTCTAATGCCAAAGGATTTTCGAAATCTCAACCATCTTTTCTTCCTCCTCAAATACAAGCTTGGCATCCTTCGAAGGCAAGTGTTTACCTCAGAATTCGTGTAGTAGTCCATCTACCACGGTATTTAGAAACCAGGAGGAAGCTGTGTTTGTCAACCAGTGTTGTAAATTTATGCAACAGAAGTGTATAAATAGCACTTATCCATGATGACCTAGAAAAGCTGGAAGACTGGAAATGCTGACGGTAAACTGGGAGAGGAGGTAAAGCGAAGTAGGCTGGTTGTTGGTGTGACATGTTATCGCACAAAGTCTGTCAAGCGATCTCACACGTCACAGTCCCATGATTCACTTGATTACTGGTAAAGTGAAACATCTTGGACTGGAGAAAACACAACGAAAATAGGCGTTACCGTAAAACGTTTCAGTCGATCAACTGCCCTCAGAGATCCTGGTGCAGACTGTGTTATCAGGCAAACTTACCGATCCCTCTTGTTTTCTAACAGGTCCTTCCACTCCACTCTTTAACAAGGAATACTTCCAACTGCTGAGCCAAGCGCTTACGGATGATGGAGTCATTTGTAATCAGGGTGAGTTTGTGACCGCCTCCACTTATCATGTTGATAAATGGAAATACATAGATCTTGTTTCCGTCGTCGGTTTAAAATTGTTTTTGGTTTTGACGTGGATTAGTTTGGAACTAACGGCTGATTTTTCCAGTTTGAAAATGCTTTTCTAATTTGGCACAAAGAGAGTAGACAGGGGCGTCTGTTGCTTTGACTGGATGACCAAAGGCATTTATCTTGATTGATCTACGTCTGGAGCTTTCTATTCGACTATACGCGGTTGCTGGTCATTTAAATGGCATGAAATGAAGCATGCGTTCCGCTCTTTCATAGTCCCTCCTAAATTTGGAGAAATGCAGCTAAGATTTCCTTGGGTGCTTGAGTTTGAGGCTAATATTGCTTATATTTACGTATTCAGTCAACGATTTGAGGAAATGAGGTATATTTTGACCATAGACCTGTTTACATTTCGAGTAAGGTAATTCTGCTCGTGGTGCATAAGATGTTTAGAGGCAAGCAGATGTCACTTGCTGCGTTTCACGCAGGCGTAGTCCCGAACTAAAGTGTGAGTTATGACCCCACAATTTCTGCATGTCAACTGCATTCCAATGCCACACGGAGTGTAAGAATTTCAGTTATTTAAAGGTCATCTGTGTGCGTGTTACCGAAACTGCTGAGAGATAAGCTTTGAAACACGAAAGAGGTGATCAAGTTAAACTGGGGTTCTTGCACTTGCCAAAGAGGGATCATGTCGCGGTGGTTCTACCCACGGTATCAATCGGAGAATGTGTCCACTGCAACAGTCTAGACGTCGCTAGTTAATATGGCGAGCGCCAATGATGTGGGCCAAGTTTCCTGTCAAACCTGACGTAAAATCCAAACCCACGAATGTCTACCCGTATCTACGGAAGACTTTAGGTCCAGCATATTACGCTGATGGAACATTCAGCCACTTGGTAATAAGATGGTTGGATAGTATTACCGTTTCAAATCCAGTCCGTTGTGAATCTGGTTGTGTTCATGTTGGCTTTCAGCATGCAGCCCAGCTATTCTTGTAAACTTTCGGAGAATGCGTGAAACACTTAAACTTCGAGACCTGTCTTGACGTTGCACGATGGAGGAATCCTTCCGCAATGCTGCTGAACACGGCATGATTGCCTATAAGGCGAGCATGTGCGAATATGCGGCGTTAGCTAGTGCTCGGTGCCAGGATAGGCACAGTGGCAAATTGTTCTGTTTCGAGGATGGTTGTGGGGTATTTTCGCGTACAAATGGAGCAAGAGGCTACTTCTTGAAACAAAGAAACTCGTATGTAAATTCAAAAGGTCCAGTCTGATTTGATTATCCTCATAACTACGTCAATCATCTCCTCCAAATCGGTTGTGCTCTTGTGTTATCTTTAGGTAGATCAAAGCTAATTGCTATGCCACCCAAAGTTGCTGAGTCATTGGTTCGATGGCTTTGGGGATTTGGCATGTGCAAATTTTATGTGGCACTTTAAGCTATGTTTTAAGTCCAAGTCGGCTTTGTCTTCCTTCATTTCTTTGGTACTCTGAATCTCTGGACCGGAGAGCCTCTCTCATGCAGACGTCCAGAAGGCGAACTGGACGCTTTCGCATTCATGCCCGATAAATGTTTTGTTGCTAAAAATATTGAAATCTCTGTTGGTTCTTTTAAATTGCAACTAGACTTTTTACTTCCATATCACGACTCGCTACATGTAGTTCGTACGTGCTTTACACAGGCGAATGTCTCTTTCTGGATCTGCCCATTATTCAAGAAATAGTAGGCTTCTGCAGAGATGTATTTCCGAATGTGGCTTATGCCTACAATATCATTCCATCCTACGCTTCTGGTCATCTTGGCTATGTTATCGCATGCAAAAATGAGGTAAGTGGCGAGCACGCTATTGCCTGTTGTCTGACTTGAGAGTGAACACGTTTGGGTGCAAATTTATCGCTGACTTGTGAATGCAGAACATCAATCTTAGCGAAGCTTCTCGCGAGCCGCCGGCAGACTGTAAATTCTACACCAAGGCAGTGCATAAAGCTGCATTTGCATTGCCCAAGTGCTACGAGGATGTGAGTTTCTTCCTGCTGTTACTAGATATCATTTTGAGGAAGCAACTGTAGTTCAATAAGCACTTGAATCTTGGTGCACTGCCTACTTTGCTATTTATTTGTTTACCAATTTCGTTGAAAAGTCAATGGAGGGACTCGTTTTGTATCCATCCAGACAGTCATCCACCAGCCGATGCAGGTCTGCGACCACATTTACACCTGTGCATCTACTAATCACCCAAACAATAGTGATTAATCCGAATTCACTTGGCGCACGTTTCCCTTTTCCATTACTTAATGATACTAAAAATTTGGTCCCTCTCTTCTATCCCCCTCTGCCCACATGGACACTATTACATCCCTTATTTCTGTCGAATCCTGCATCGCCACACCAGCAATGCATTATTTTAGCGCTTTTTTCGTCGTCCAACTTCTATTCTAATTTGCTCATTTTCTACTTGCCAACATTGCTTTTGCTTGCGCATTCTGCAGCCATGAGCATATTTTCGCTTGTCTCTTACCTCCTCCGAGAAGTCGTTCAGCATTTTGGTACAACTCAATTCAACGCTTTTCAATCATTATTTCTTCACTCTCTATTCTGAGTATCGTATTTTGGCGCCGCTTATGGAAGGCTTCAATGAACTCAACTACGATGTACTGCATAGCATAAGTCATTACTGCTTCTTTCAAAGTTATTTTCAACCTCACGTTTAATTCTTCTGATCTCAACACCATGTCACAGGAACCTAGTCGTGGTGTCTCTCTGTTGGTGGGATTGGAGTATGCACGACCACTAGATCATGAGCGGTCCATTCACCCACTTGTCCACCCCTTTGTTGTGCTAAATTTTCCTGTCCGGGCAAGTTTTTGTCTTCCACGCTGAGCATTTTATGAAATAGGTCTAACTTCCTCCCATTCATCCCAATCGCTGTTGCTTTAGGGTTTCTTTCAATTGCTGATGCTTCCCCAAATTTTCGCACCCTCTTTATTCTTTCTAGCCTTCGTTGAAAATGACCTGCTTTACTCTTGTTTTCCTACATCCTGAATGCGATGCTGAAGTTCCCTTGGATTACTTGTTTCTGTACTTCCTAGCCTCCCTCTGCTGTCAAAGTGTATCTTTCGTGATTATGTTTAAGAGAGCGATCAACTGGCAGCAGGTGAACAAAGTGTCTATGAGATGTTATCCAATCGTCCCCTTTCTCATTCTTCCAACACTTCCCTACTTCCTATTTGTCCGATCTCATCAGGAGCGGTTTTAAAATAATCTTTTGAATGCAAGTCCAATATGTCGTGAATCTTCTTTTAGTTCTTCATTCACCGATATTCCATTCTTTCCCACTTCCACTTCACCTTCTTTAGCCTACTGCCGCATTTCATTTGCCTTCAAGGAAGGCAGTTCAAGAAGTGCGTCGAATTCATTTTGAGCATTCGATTTGACTTCAATGACTTACTTGAGCTTTGAAACTTTAATTCTCCATCCCGTTATTTGCTTGGGCAACTTGCCACGGCAGCACGACTGCTTTTATTGACACGTTGGCTGGTGGTAATTCAAAGAAGTGTTCCTTTGTTTAACCCAAAATTCTTTGTATTTTTGGATGTGTCTGTTTCAAAAACACCAGCCTTTGGTAAATGAATGCTACTGATTGAGACGATTCTCTGGAATGATATCTATTGACTTTCCCTAATTACCACCTTTGTTTAGGCTCTCCGCCCATTCCTAAGGAAGTAAGATGCGACAATCGAATTGTCCACCCAGTCCTCGGGTGACATTAATGACATTTGTGTGAATATTGTACCACTACTTTTGGAAAAGAGACTCCTGACCTACTGCACACTCACTTTTCACCGAAATGGAACGTTAATTTTGCATGGGTGTTATGGGGTATGGGGTGGTTCTTCATTTGCTATGGTACTATTTGTCCCATTGGTGTTAAAATGGACACTCTTATTTTTCTGGGTGTTTAATGAGCCAGGATCTACCAACCTGCCTCTTTCTCCCCCCCCCCCATCCCATGCAGTCCGAAGACGTGACCTTTAGTTGTAATCCTGGCGAAGGGCGTTTTATTTGTTTCTCTTTCATCTGGGCTAAGGCAACCACCAAAACACCACAACAAGTAGCAGTAGCAGCCGTGTTCAAGCACTTTTGGCTGACATTTAAAATTCACTGGCCTAGAGTTGCACCACTCTCATTGGTGCTGGCAGTAGTGAGTCTTTTGGGAAATTTATACATACGTGTGTGCATAATGCCCTACTAGTTAATACTACGGCCATTTTCTGTAAACTGAGAGCTAACGTGGTTGACAAATATTGCAAGTGGAGTTGGAACAGATTAAGCTAGGGAAATAATGTAATCTTTAGCAGAGTGCGGGATAAGAGCCACTACAATGCCAGCTAAAATGGCAGTTGTGTGCAAGTGTGTTGAGTCTCCCTGATTTATTTGCGTTGTTATTGAGGTTGAACGGGTGCTTTTGACAACGGAGGTCAGCGTTTAACATCAGAACGCAGCATTACCAGTCCTTTATTCAACATCGGCTCTCCACAAGAGCGTTAAATGGGTGGTATCAAGGATGCTGTTATGCCTCATACAAATGGCAGCATCTACCCATCTCATATCGCAAAACACTCCAGACAAGTAAATTTATTTGATGCGCCCTCCAATTTGTTATTTGGAGGAAGTGCAGCGAAGAGGAGGAACAGAATGAAAGCAAGATTTTTGCGCCTTGGATAATGCTACCATCACCACGTACGATGTAACCGCGCTGGAGAGCTTGATAATTTAGGGATGCTGCCTACGCACACGGAGTTCCTTCAACAACCTTCTTTGTGTCACGACGCAAACTCATGCAGCCTGGTCTAGGTGATCCATTCAATCAGATAACATCAATAACTATGTAGAAGGAGGTTAATTAATAAGATCAGTTGAGGAAGGACTTAAGAAAATAAAAAACATTCGTTGTTTGCAGTTATGAATGGAATATCTCCTAACTGACCTTGGAAATCAATTGACAAATAAGCGAGCCAAATGCTACTCTGCCCCCTTTCTAGTTTGTTTTTGATCATCAGCAAATGGTAATTGATATGAGGTGGCGACTTCTCGCGCATTTAACCCAAAACTACCTCTTTGTTGAATACACAGTCGCACATAGCAGCATTTGGTTATTCCATTCACTCGTCTGCAGCCTGTAAAATGAGCTCAACTTTAAGACGAGGACTTCAAGTTATTAATAATGTGCAATGATAGGGAAGACTAAGATTAAATATATTGTTATAGCATTTAGGATTCGTATCCTTCTCAACCCAAACACTGCACAACACAAATTACGTTTCCGCTCAAACGATCTCGAGTTGACGTGGCATTGAAAGCCATGTCCACCGGAGGTAGCGATCCCGCAACATGTGGTTGGCAGATGGTGAGCATCACCTTAACCTCCATCCTAATAAGTAGGATGTCAGCGTTTAAGTGCGCCTCTGTTTATCGTAAGAAATGCTGTCTACAACTGCCGTTTACAAACATAATCCTAGACAGTGTTTTCACCGGTGTGAGCAGTCGACTAGACACTGAACACTAATTAGGTTAGTAGGTCAAAGAGGCACATGTCGAGTCGTGTAATTGTAGTAGAGTGGCATGATAAATTGGGTCTTTTCATCTTTGCGAGTTGCGCGTGTCAGACATCTGGGACTTAGACAATGCGGAGTGGACGAGGACATAGTGGAGTAAAGTGGAGTTGAGGCGAATAGCTTACACGTGGAAGGAATAGAATGCATCGCAAATGACCCAGCACTCATAGATAAATGGTTGAGTTGCTTTACGGCACCGCCTTACCCAAGCCAGTAGATCGGCATTTCATTTGGCATGACAAGTGGACGGCTCTAACATTGTTTCTTTCGCAAGGACGTTATATGCCGCAACCGCTTATTCCTAACAGTATGCACTGCGAAAGGGCAACGCAGCGCCTGTTAAAATGGAAAAGGAGTAGGTGTGAGTAGGGTGAATTAGCCATGCAAACACTAACGCAGATCTAATTTAACAATTGAGGATGGACTAACATATGTGCATTTGTCAAAGGATGGGCATTCGCCTTCGGCAGAGAAAATGACAAGAATTATTAATAGGGTGAGTGAAGATGCTGATGGTATTCAAAAGCGGTTGCAGAATATTGAGGCAAGAGTAATGTGCGAATTCGTTGTGGTATATGGCATTCACATTGCTGGTGATGGAAATAGATTAAAGCATACTGAGGGTGTGGTGCATAGTGAGTGGTGGCTTACGTAAATTAAACAGGCTACAGTTATTTGGCTATCATAAATTGCATTTTGCACAAATCCATCCTCATGGTAATGTGTCCATCCCATGTTGTCCTGATTTTGCCCTCTTCAATTGTGATTTGACATGCCTTGCCCCTTGTAATTTGTTTGCTACTGCTCACTGCTGGTGAATTTAAATGGTCTAACGCACAGAGTGCTGTGAAGTGCCTCGCGAGTCTAGCATGCAATCCATCTGGACTGAATGTGTACGTGCCTTTTCCACTCGTGGACATAGGCTGGAGATATTTGTGAGTCGAAGCAGTCGATTGGACGCTGAACACTGTTTGGAAGGGATGAAGGAAGGAATGCAGTATCCGTCGCACATTTATAAGAGGGGCGACATAAAGTGATGTTGACCACTGCACATTTATCATAGTGGCTTGTGAATGGCAACTTAATGCCAATCCATCACGTTCTGCTGCAGTAAGCACTGATTGGACTTTGGGTAGCACTTCGTAAGAGTAAGAGGCAAGTGTGCACTGCATGTGCAGTGTTGGTGGGAATATCTTGCAGGACACTTAAAGTCTGGTGCACACAACGGCATGATGAGCCACTTCTACATTAGTTCACGAGAAGCAAACAGGCACTGGGTGTTTTACTGTTAAACATTTCATATCTTTTGGTTCCAACCATCATCATCGTGACTGCTACAGGTTATACCGTAATGACGGTATCATGGAGGAGGCCAAGTGACCTTGATTGGGGGGAGTTCATATTTGCATGCGTGGCAGGATCGGAGGAGAATTGCAATGTGGAATTTGAGAGAGAGTGCACCATTCACGGTCTATTGCCAAACATTCCCTACAAAGTGTGTGTTTGAAACTGTTTCCTAGGTGTGGATATCGCGATGGCTGTATCGTCCTCCGTCAAAGGCGCTCCACTCGAGTCAAGCAACGAGGCACTTGGGGTTAACCTTACTGATGGAACGGATAAAATTCCTTGCAGCGATGTTGACTTCAGAAGCACAACTATTCCTACGGAAGGTAAGAAATGTTGACTTGTTGATTTTTGTACAAAAGGCATATCTGGTGAATGTGCAATGTTAGTGGACCGTTTGAGTGGCACTGGCACTTTGATTGAAGGCGACGATCGCGGTCCGTGCAAGATACACAAGTCCACATCAGAGCTGGAAATTGACAGAAGTCTGTGTGACCCCACTTTCTACACTGTGCAACAGGTGCATTGGAAGGAGTGGTCCTGGTGTTTGTGTTGGAGCATAAATATAAAATCATTGGAATGGGTAGATATGGCGGTGGGTTTGGTGGTGGTGGTGATTTAGTTACTTCCAATGGCCTCGCCAACTCCATGGATGTGTACAGATTTTCTTTCACTTAAATTCATTTGCAATGTAGAAGTGACCAAACGTTGCCTCGTGTTTAGCGATGCATCTATTCTTGCCATCATCGCTCTTTACTTTTACGTCGTCTCACTAACCTTTACACAATTACCGTCCAAATATTCTACTTCTCCTCATACTAATCCCAGAATTTTATTAGCGTTTCCCTTAACATTGTCGAATATTCTTTCTGTCCTTTCTTCCACTTCTGGTTTTCATATTCTTTGGAGGAGCATTTACGCCACACGATCATATGGATACATTCCACACCATCATATTTAGCCTACCTGTGACGCCGTTGATGACATCTTTGCCGTCAGTAAAATGCGCTTATCAAATGCTACCTTGTCTTCCCGAGATTGAGGATTGGTGAACCGTATCGGGGCATAGATACGAACGGAGCTTTTAATGAGTGGGAGCACATGAAGATGGAATGCTGACCTTGATTTATTTGGAATTGTGATTTGTGGGTGTCAGACTTCCGAGACTGGACAATTTAAGTAGAGGAGAATAGAATAGAATGTAGTGGGGATTAACAAAAGGTAAGAGGAGATTATGCAATTTATCCTAGGCGATTCTGCACCCAGAAAGGGAAGCTCTTTTTGCATTTCCTCACCGCTTCATTCTAGTTAGGAAACCGGCAGTTCGTTTTGCTTGACTAATGCAAATTTGCCATGCTTACAACTGGACGACCATTGCATTCCTGTTTTATGAACGAATTGCAAGAAAGAACTGCATATTCGCTGCTGCACACGATTTGAAATAGCAGCGCCTTTTTCGATAAAAATGGATACGCAAGGTCTTGCTGCGTAGAATCGAAAATGCGAAATGTGAAGGAAAATTGTCTAAGCAGTTGAGAGCCGGCCCCTAAGCACTCGTTTCACAGGATGCAAATACTTGAGCCTGCTCATTCGCGCGCAGGTACACGAATAGATGTGAGGTTTGTGCGTAGGGGCTGAGGTTATTTAAAATAGATTAGTGGCTGTTGGAATACATGCGAAAGTGTGCGACTACGATTGACTCGATAATGCTGCGCCTGTGATAAAAAAGTGAAATTAACACGAGCCAAAATGTAATGATGTGCCTGCCACCACAAGCCTGTCAGATGAGATGCAGTCCCAGTAGCGGTGCTGTTTTGTCGTAGCACACGCCAAGACCATAATACAGCGGCAGTAATTTTGATAGGAAGGAGTAGCAACACATAGGGAGCTTGGCGCACACGGTAATGGGGAAGGCAATGAGTGCCAAGGATGCAATGGACGCGTTGGCAGGACCTGAAGAGAAGCACTGCAAGACAAAAATATGGACGAGTGCACGAGTGCCAGTCTTTTATTCTGTATTCCTTAAAGAACCAAATGCAATGACGAGACCGACGACATCGACTTCGTTTGCATGCTTGTGGAAATGCTACTCTTATAGTAGATGAGAAATGCTCACTTGATGTGCTTCGCATGAAGCATGTCGAGTGAATGTCCACTTGCACTTTTGTGGATGGTGGTAACAGAAATAAAATTGCGTGGCATCACGTTGGGTGTAAAATGCAAGCCCTAGTGCCAATGTTAGCCATCGCGGTTTAAGCATGAAGTCGGTGTGAATCCACTGTGTGACCTCTGCTCTGACTGCAGTGCAATGGTTTCGCAGTGGAAATGTGTGGGAGGACAGGCATAAAGTTGGGAAGGGACTTGAAGACATATCTCCTTTAAATGCACTCTACAAAAAATAGACATGTTTGCGGCTTTGGTGTCTATCAAGACGCATCCAATCCAAATTGCATTTTCTTAAATTTTCCTGTTCGCATTCAGACTTGGTGTATCTTTACTGCTGTACTAAATAACACTCTTGCGGTACCCTCCTCAACTGTAACTTTGGCACAAGTTTTTGACTCTCCAACAGTGAGCCGACCCATTGGTTCCTGGCTCCACTACTTTGTTTTATGAACTTTGACCACGTGCAAACTTTGTGCAGCTTTTCTTCCCTAATCTTGACCTTCGCTTACAAATTTTAGATCACACGCTCACAGATTTTCCTGATTCTTCAGTCACAGATAATCGACTGCTAAAAATCCTGCTGGGAATATTCATCCCTCTGACCATCATACTCCTCCTAGTCCTACTCTTCGTCTTCCGCAAGCGAATTCCACTCTTCAAACATTTGTGGTATAAGAATTTACGTGCGTTCGATGATGAACGGTAAGTTTCTATTTCTCCCGACCGACCTTGTTTAGTTGTTGTTGTGTTTGTTGCCATGGTAACGATACCAACCCTCAAGGATTAATGCATGTGAGGTCGTCATTTTAACTAGTTTTACTGAAAGTGGTTCTTGTCCTAATGCCCAAATTACCACTTTGTGTTCACCGTGTTGTTTTAACCCTCATGCAGCGTCCTCTTCCCGATTGAATGCTGCCATGCTCCTGGTCATAAGAGCCCACCAAACCTTGTGTCCCGTAGTTAAATCGTTGGTTGAAGAGGTCAGCCACTTGGCCGAAACGGGCTGTTCTCAGGCCACAGCGACACATTGCAGGGGATTCTCAATACCCAATTCACATGCATTCCGCTGGTGTAATCGATATCGCACCAGTTTAGAGAGTGTGTGGCATCACCTTAGCCATCGATCAACACTATGGAATTGGCTTACGAGTCACCCTGCCCTTGTTCCTGTCCCCACGTATGGAAGGACTGTCCTTAAATGTTTGTGCTAGCAAACAGAGGTTCGGCTTTACAAAGCTGGCATTGTCGCTCTGGCTGGGCCGTGCGCTGATTAGAAATGCAGTGATGGAAACGAGTTCCTGAATTGCAGCCTTCGGTGATTGAATGCTGCTGTACGGAACACGCACTTTATCTAATAATTGGCGTTTGAATAAGAACCGTTTAACTTATGCTCACATGGTGCTTTTATTTGCCCGATTCTTCGTGTCAATTCCTTTCGCTTCAATGTTGCTCCATCAACTCTATGGGTTCTCTTACGTTTCGCTCTCAATCCATACACTCTTAAACAAACGCTTCAACAGCATTATAATGCACGCCCATAAATAGCCCAAATGTTGTGTCTGTTATGGCTCTTAATTGTTTTCGTAGAAATGTAAATATTTTTTGAAGATGTGGAGAGTCAACTGTTATGAAAGCATATTTTGTGACCCATTCTTGCATTTTGTTTTCAGCTTCATTCCTTCCGCCACCGCCAAAGGAAAGTGAATAACTCTGTTCAGCTTAAATGTGAGTGAAGTGTGAATTGAGGTAAAAACCGTTCGTTTTATCTTGTCGATTAGTGCTAGCACAGTAGAAGCAAATTCAAGGCTGAATGCGATTTCACCGTTCTCTATGCACATTAACTGCTCATGCAAAATTGTAGTTTGTACAAAGTACTTAAATAGAAGAGGGAATTGTCAGCAGCCAAAACATGTTACTCGTTTCTGCACATTGTACTAACGAAACCATTAATTTCTCCTTTTCAGAAAAGAAAGCGTCTGCTTGAACGAACAGAAGCACGAGCCAGCAAATTGTTCGCTATACCCGATTTTCCCTGGTATTACCTTTCAATGAATAATATTGGCATGATATTATGAGGCAATACAGCTTGGTGCTTCACAGCATTCGCTGGGGGTAGGAGATTACGAAATCCCCAGATTTGGACTGCTTCTTTCACCATTGCATGACTAATTAACTTGTCTCTGCCTCAAATGGTGTTGCCGGAATTGTACCCAACTACCTTCACTAAAGAACAGATGTTAATTATCGTATGCACTTTTTCCTGTCGCTTTATTTTTTTGTGAAAATCTACCAAACTGATGCAGCTCATCATGACCAAACTAACGCAGAACCCAGGGATACACAAGGCTCTAAAGCGGTTGCTCAAAGTTTCGCCAATCAGTTAAAATGCTAATATGAGGTACACGAATCCGTCCATAGCGATTAAGGCCCTATTTTTAAAGCCTTCATGCTACTGGGCTATGCAGGACCAAATGCATTCCAAAGACATGCACAGCATCTGGTCATTTACGAGATAACCGACTGCTAAAGATGACGACTTGCATTCTGATCGGACTACTGACTCTTCACTAAGTAGGCGCAATCAGATGACCAGAATTTAAGCCTAGGAAGTCCTCAAACTCTAAGGATAGTACCAGGGAAGCTGCTCGAAGAGACACGGGTCTATGCTATACAGTGCTGCTTTAAATGTACCTTTCAGCCGACAAATAGTAGAAAGGTGTGAAGATTATGTTATGGCTTTTAAGATCAGTTATACATTGGATTACAACTAAAAACTTGTAGCACGATGCTTGAGTTAATATGGCAGTTTACTGTATGCAACACGAATTAATACCTATTTGTTTTCCATAAGTTCGTTAAAAATTGACTAGTTTCTGCATTCTCGTATTGCCTTCGCAGAATGCCTTTTCTAGAAATTGCTAGTCTTGCATTCGTTTTACGACCAACACTAGCGTTTTCCTTAGCACATCTCAACGGTATCCAACATAGGCAGAATGTGCGCTAGAGTATCTGAATGCCGTCCGAATGCAACACGCGGCTTTGTGTAAATCATTTTGCCTTCTTTTGTGGTTAAGCTGCTGCAAGAAGCATTAGAGCTGACCACTGAAGTGCCTTCTACATGTTTTTTCGCCTCTTTTCCTAAGGCTCCTTCCACATTTACTCACATTTCCAATTCATTCCGATTAGATTGTCATTGATAGGGCTAATGTATTTAATGCCATGTTGTGTGGGTGATAGTGCTTCACGACATATGAAGCCTTCTGCGATCAACCCTAATACGGCACGAACGTCAAGAAATTTGCCTAATCAATCTCACAGTCCCAATACTGGCTACACCATCCTCTGGAATCTTTATGGTAAGGCACATGCAACCATCCATTGCCTCTCAAGTTGTATCTACGCCTTTAGCCAAGTAAAGCCCAGGCAAAGTGTCTTCACTCTTATCCCACGACGGGCTGTGCTGCATCAGTTCTCACTTTGGGTATGCGATAGTAATGACACCACAGTTGGAAGGATGCAAATCCATTACCCCGATTTTGAGTAAAATGCATGAAAATAAGCCTTTGTCAGGGATTCTTCAGTATTCAAGCCGAAATTTCGCATGATTCAATTTCAATTAATGCAACAAGCAAGGTAATTAGAAAGCCCCTTAATGCAGAGTTTATAGTTAGGTATTTCTGCAAACATTAAGGGTGATAAAAATGCCTCATCTCATTATGGCCAGAAGGTGAAGGCGCAGATGTTACAAGTAGGGAATCTGCACCAACCTCTGCAATCACAACGAACAGCAGATCAACTCAGATCAACTCCTACAGTCACCACTACTTGTGGATCTACTTCGACGGCTTTAAACCAACGCAGCCCAGTTTGATTCCAATGGTAGTTGTCTTTAATTGTCTCGCCTCGTAAATCCTGTAAATAGCCAAATACTTCACCTGCGCAGACTATTACAGATTAAAACTTATATTTTCCACAAAGGCAATGTTCCAGGTAAAAGATCTGTCTAGCTACTATTTATTCACCTTTGTTTAACTACGAGTTGACGTGGTGTTATGAACAATTTCCCATCAACATGAGCAGCTTTTAATATATAGCTCTACGACCTCCTTAATCCTCAAATTGGTTTGCCCTTTTGGGGTGATTTTAAACACAAGTAAGTTGGTAAACTAGTATACCCACTATCATCATGCAATTATAAATTTCGTAGTGACCTTTTCGAACATACTGTAGGTTACCTCATCCCTGTAAGCTTCACTTAAAGTTCGCTAGTGGTCACTCAAGGCCATACTAGAAACGGCCAGTGGTGGTTGTGCGTGCCAGTGGACCAAGTGATAGAGACACGTTTAGGCATGCACAGGTTCAGAAGTACATGCTGACGTACAGACACGTGTGCTTAAGTCATAAGGGTTGAGATGCTGTAATTCCTCTGGTGAGCTTGTTTGACTGCCTTAGAAATGTCTTCTCGCTAACCTTTTTTCTCATGAGCATTTGCCGGCTAGGCGGATTGCTTAATTTTTGGAACGCGGCGACCTAGTTTAGTCCTGTGTGAAAGCACTACAATCCAATCAGTTACTCATTAGCTTACCCCCACATGTACGTGTACTGTGGTTGAGATAAGCTCGTGTGTATCAAAATTCCTACATTTTAATTACTCGTTACTCACAGGATTGAGAAGTCGATGCACATAACCATTATTTCACGATTTGTAACAACTCACCTGATTTATTTGTACCCTCTTTAATCACATGTCAATCCGAAACATTGCATTAGCTAGCGCTGCAAGAGAAAAGATAGGCTGTGGAAATGAAGCATTTACCAGTCATGTGTGTGCGCAGTGAAACCAAAGATAAGGTAACGATGTAGCAATTTTATGCATCTTTTCTTAAAACATTCTCTTCCTCATATAGGCTCACAAATCACACACACGTTGGAAATTACATGAGAGCAAATAAGTTGTAGGATATTCTCTGTTGTACCTCAGAGGTCTAGAAATGGATGCACTCAACCCGTGCGCGTCTACGCAGCAATCGCTTTGCGTCATCGTGCAGGATGCTTCCTCTTAGTTATCACAGCCGATAAAAAAGCGCACCTTTATTGAATGCTTTGAAGCTACAGTTGTCATGCAGGTTTAGTCTGTATTCAGCTAATGAACCTCCATAAGTAGTCATCTTTAGGGTCTTGTGACGAGGAATATCCCATTGCACACCAAATTGATAATCCCTCATTGGTTTCAGCGTTGTTGCTGGCTTCGCCCACAACTGATTATATGCACATCCGATCGCCAGATGCAAACAACCTGAGCTTCTGAACTTCCGCAAGACTGCTGACATTTATTTGATAATCGTAATATGTTTCTCTAACATTGCCAGGGATCCATTTTTGTGATGCGTGCGAAGATGTGCCAGCTTAAATAACTAAATACAAGTGTGCACACGAACTAGACATGCTGAAGTGATCACAAGTCCAACTACTAAAGTGGGTTTGCATTCCCGATACCATTGAACGAAGGCTGAATTAATGGATAAGGTGTCACACAATAAGGCTGTTAAATGACGAGATTGGAACCGATGCATTTCGCTGCAATCAAAAATGTAAAAATGGCATTCCAGTAAATAATTGATGAAAAAGAGGACGGAAATAGCTGCAATGAAGAGGAATGCGAAGGGCAATGAACCAAACAACCCACTCTATTTAGTCTTCTGCTTGTATCGGACCAACAAACTCAGCTTCTTGTGACTCCACAGTCCTTTTTGTCTCATTGTCTATCCACTTAATTTACTCACATAAATGGAGTAGCGCCACGTCTAAATTATGGGTAGAGATGAACTGGGCAAAATTATTTCGCTAAGGTGTGTTTCTCACTTTGTATTTGCTAGACTTGAAGTGGCATATGGCATCTGCTTGCTTGCCAACCGGGTGGAGAAATAGAGACTGTCATGGCATTATTTTGATCGCCTCACTTCTATTTCAGTCGGAGGTATTTATTTGAAGTGCTTAAGTGTCCCTGCCTATTTAGAGATTGTCAGTATACTCAGACCACACAGAGGAAGATAGCATCCCTCCACCAGGGTAAAGCTTCTGGAAATTCGCGCAGTGCCCAGCACTCTTCGCAACCCTGCTATTAAGGTCGTCTACAAATGTCATATCCCGTGCATGCGCTCAAGCACACACGAGTAACTCAAATTGTGAAACTTTGTAAAACAAGTTACAATTGTTGGTGTGTTTCATGACTTTGTGGCTTTAACATCCTTAAATTGTACAAGGCCTTCCATATAGATGACGAAACATCTGAAGAGGGCCTGCAATTCCCCATCAAACTGCTCATGCCTATCACCTGCCTCAACGTGTACCTCCACTTAGACTACCTCTTGTCCCAATGCGTTTGGCAAAATGTAGCATTCATAAATGTGGTCGAATTCTATGCGATTGTGGAGTTTGTCGAGTCGCATGTCCACAGGAGGTGGGTCACGCTCAGCTACAGCTCGTCATCAAAGTAAAACTTGCAGGAATACAAACTTTTGAGAGCATTGTATCAACAATTCCGACTGTTGCGTCATAAAATGCACCCCATCTTCCAACTCAAATTTTGCCTTCAGATTCTTGCGCATCTCAATGATGCCCGAATATGTTGGCCGAGAAAATTGAAAGTACCCTTGGGAATGCTGAATGTTTGCTAAGAATAACTAATGCCGCTGACTAAATGCGGAGCTTTGATTTATGCCATTAGGACGCCTGACCCGACGTCGTAACGCCTCTCAGCTGTGCGTAATTCCGCGACGAGGGTCAGACGTGCCCCTGACAGTCAGGGGCAGAGGACGTCCCTCTATTCTGCACGTAATCATCCAGCCGCTGGATCGACCCGCTTCTGGACGCGGTAGAGCATTCTCTGCATGTCCTGGCGAACAAAGTAAGCAATAAACAGAACAGACGAAGTAGATGACATTAAACCATCTGGCAGTTAATGCTTACAGTGCTGATGGATCTACGCAAATGGGTAAAATGGGTCGGTGGAGGACTCCTACTACTCCTAGTGACATTATCAGTCACGCGAGATTGGAAGCAGTGCTGCTGCACACGTGGAGAAGGGATGAGAAGTTAATCGTAGCACCGATGTGTAAGGGATAATACGAGGGTGTCATTATGATCAAACAAACATCATAAAGAAAGGCGCAAGTTTTATAAGGAACAAAGTCAATTTCTCAAAATGCATTTGCTTGGCGTCACGTAACTACAGTCAGGTATACTCCAATACCGAATTCATTTTCCTGTGAAATGTCTTCTCTCACACCTGAAATGTCTTGCTTTCCTTCTATATCAAAATACAAAAACACTGCAATGAAGGCCTGTCAATGAGTTAGAGAAAGGTTTACCGAGAGGTTTGCAGGAACTCACGAAAGCGCAAAAACGTCAGTGATGAAGTGGTGGGTGGGCGAATTGTCTCAATTTCGAAGGATGTGATCAGCACAATGACCCAAGGCCTCACCGGCTGCGACCGAGTGACCACTGCTAGATTGGAGACTTTTGAGTGTTCAACTTGGGTCTGCAGTGCGTAATATTTGACCTAAATGGCCACGCAGTCGTAGTCGTGTTTTTACCTCTCAATGGAGGCCTAACGATAACGCTCGCCTCCTTCATCCAAACAGCTAAAATCCAAAAATAAACTTGCGTCTTTTCCTCATTTTTGGTGTGCTTTCACCACCTTTAAACGTGAAACTGGTAGTATCATCGCGGGTGAAGACGCCACGGTGGCATGAAACGTTGATTTTGGTCTACCTGAAAGTCAAATTCCTGCTTTTATAAAATATACTTGCCCTTTTGGATAATGCGCTGCACTGTTTTGCAGAGGATGAGGTAGGAGATAAAAGCTGTGGCAGCGCTCTGACATTCAACACCACAAACTCACTAGGTTCGCTTAAACTTATCGTTGTGTCCTAAGTTGCAACAATCTCGAGACAGGTTTACCACCTTCTTATTACAAAGTGCTAAGTCTCACAAGACAATCTATAGACTGGTGGATTTGCCAAGGAGCAGCACTTTTGAGGTGCTTGCACCATTGCCATTGATGGTCGCTTACATCTGATAACATCTCTCTGTTTTGTTGCTCATGTCATTGAATTTTCCACTGCGTTTATATAGGGGTTTTAGTGACCAGGTCTAGCTCATTCAACTGACAAATTCAAGGCATTAGTCACTGTTGCTTACGTGCTCAGTCCTACGCCATTGCAACGCCTAACACCTGGCCATTAGTGTGGTGGGGTCATGGTAGCTAGGGAAGGCGCGGTACCTCTAGTGGCTTAGTAATAGCCGGACTGCTTTTTCAACTACCCTCCAATCACATCATCTTTCGACACTTTACACATTACGAATATGCGCGTCTTTATGAGGAAGTCGAGATATAGCACATGAATCCAGCCCTTTCTCCTGTGGGTTAAGTATCGAAGATGTAAGACAACAACTGCCTTCTATTAGAAGGCCTCATAATTGATTGCAGAGAGCGAATGGAGCGTCGGACCACATGCGGCAGTCTAAAAGCACATGGTTGAAGTTAATCTCAACAAATGACACAAACAACTGTCGAAAGAATTTAGCGCGTTTGGCATCTGAGTGGCAGATTCAGAAGAATGGTGTGAGGGCGTGCTCTGAATGGATCCATATCAGTTAATCGCCTGCTGCAAAAACCACGATTAAACGTCGTGCATAGACCTCCTTAGACTGTGGTTTCATTTGCCACTTATTTTATTAGACATAGTTGGCAATAAAGCTAAATACGAATTAATGGAAGGAAGCGAACTAGTTAAACGAACATCTTTTGCCCCGCAGGATGTTGTGATGCCTTAAAAGATGGGTCAAATCAGAAAATGATGTATTTGGTGGCAAATGGACGCTCTGATAACTGTGCGTTTGTTTATATTGCCGAACCAGCAGAGATGCATGTGAAAACCCAGACTAAAAATCCCCTGCATATTTGATGAGGGAGCATGATCATGCGAGAGGACCTTACAACTCCTCGGCATCACAACATAAACCGGAGTTCCATCCATTACCGCAATCAGCGGTGCATACCTTAATGTCAATCAGTGTGGTGTCACGGTGCCTACTCAGCAAAAGCGCATTCGCAAACGCCTTGTCTAATCACAGGGGTCAGCGAAAGGTTGTAGGAACTGATCGGGAAAAAAGGGAACAAGGTAAAGTGAGAAGACATGGCTATCGACAATTACTGATCACTGGAGATGTAATCACTGACTTCGTGGTATACAGAGGGCGTAATGCTAATGCCGATCAACTACAAAGGGACAAAGTCTATCACCACAATACTTACGTTAGAGAAAATCGGACAGGAAGGTGTTGGGAACAAACGATAACAGTTACTGCAAAAAACCTGCAAGGATGGAAACGAAAATCTATGGTAATCAAAAAGCCAATAAAAACAGGCACTAATAGCATTGTAGAATTTGATATTTGACAAGACAAGGGGTGAGATGTAAGGACAAACATTGAGGTCAACCAATAAAAAGACAGTCTTAAGGGGGAAAGGATTTAGAGGGACCAATAGAATTGGTAGAACAAAGTATATAAGCAATGGCGGGACGAAAAACTCACTTTGGGGGAGAAAGGGAACGATGTGAGAGTGCGGTTCCATAACATAGACAAGGGAAAGTGGCAAACAGGTAAGGAAAGTAAAGTAAAAGGTAAGCAAAAGTAAATGTATACGGCTAAAAGTAATTAACGAATATGCATAAAAATATAAATACTACAAGAAAATTGGGTGAGTGAGTGTGGAGCTGACATCAACACTGACAGAAATTGCTCAGTGCTGTTGCCAAGCGCCGTTCTCCCTCCCGCCGTACTCCTCTCTCTTTTCCTTCTGTCTTCTGTATGCCTCCACCTCCTATCCACACCATTCATTCATTCAGCCCATCACTTTACATTCTCTAACTACTTCTCCCACACACATCCACACATCCACTTACCTACCTACCAAGCTACTCCAGGTGTCTTACTCTATTTCCACTTTGCTACGTGGCTCCCAATCTCTCTGCCACTCCCTGCGCTGCCACGTTGTTTGCTGCAATTACGAGGCGCCAACATTCTCCTCAACTTACACATCCTGCCCTTGATGCTGCTGTTAACGCTACTGCTGGAACATTTTTGACCTTTTTATGCATTTTTACCTTGTTTTAGATTTATTTTTGTCGTTCATTTCTGTTTATTTTCCCTTTTATTCAGTGTCTCTTTTTCTCCACTGCTTTTTAACTTGACAATTCATTTTTTCTATCCTTCAACTGCTTTTTAAATTTGCTCTTCAAAGTTTAACCTCTTTTTTAGTTCTTTGCTTTTCTCTCATGGGAACAGTCATGTCACTGTGCATTTCTAGAATGGGTGCCATCAATGCAAGTAGTCTGCATTGCCTCAGATACTCTTCATTGCTATTTACCTCCTAACAATGCTGCCGAATGGAGAGAGGTGGCAGTCGGTCAAAAGAGTATAGTGAGAAAGGCCAGAAATCCCACCTCTCTGTATGATCAACACGCGCTTTCTTTAGCTACTCGAAAGAATTCGCAAACCTTAATATCACTGCAGTACGCAGAGACATAACATACTATTACGCTTCACATCCATTCACTAAAATACAGCTACACTTTTTGACAGCGCAGGCACCTCATTGCATAACTTCTACCATCGACGTCTCGCTTGCTCACCATCAAGTCAATGCCAATACATTTGGGCCCACTCACTATGGAATGCAGTCGTCATCAGCATGAGTATGAACAATCGAATTATGCGTCATTTAAACTGGCGCATCTTCGCACGCATCACAGAAAATGGATCCCTGGCAATGCTACAGAAACACATTACGATTGTCAAATAAAAGACAGCAGTCATGTGGAAGTTCAAAAGTTCAAGTTGTTTGCATCTGTCGATCAGATGTGCATAGAATCGGTTGCAGACAAAATCAGCAACGATACCAAGACGAATTACGTATTATCACCATCAATTTGGTGTGCAATGAGATATTTCTCATCACGAGGCGCTGCATGACAGCTGTAGTCTCAAAGCATTAAGTAAAAGTGCGCTTCTTCCATTCATCGGCTATGATAACTAACAGGAAGTATCCTGTATGATGACGCGGAGCGATTACAGCGTGGATGCAGCAGAGAACATCCTACAACTTATCTGCTGGCACGTAATTCCCAACGTGTGTGTGCCATTTGTGAGCCGATAAGAGAAATAAACTAGACCAAGAAAAGATGCATAAAATTTCTGCACGGTTACCTTGACTTTGGTTTCACTGCGCACACACATAATTGACAAATGCCTCATTTCTATGACCCATGTTTCCTCTAAAAGCAATCACATCTAATTAGAGTTACTTCGCATTTTAAGCAACCAGTGGAAATAGATTTTTAACAGATAATCTTACACAAAACTTGAGTACGTGATTGTCGGTGTGGTCAGGGTTATATAGACACGGTATATCGCGTTGGCTTATGTGTGTTAGTCAATATTTCGGCTACCTTATTGATGCTGCATCGACGTGTCTGTTACATTTTTACATAAAATTACATCCGAGCACGCACATTGCCATATTTTATCCTACTGTTAGGCGTATGAGTCTAACATCAGGCAGCCAACTTTGATTACACATTCCCCCACATCAGCGGCAACCAATGTCAGGTCAGTACACATGGACTCGAAGTACGAAAAATGATCCCATCACTGGTTGTTGCGGGATCTCCCCATAAGAAGCACACATACCGAAGGCGAGGCTTTGGTGACGACAGGAGCATCAGAATGACAAGAAGCGACGCGGAACGACAGGGAGTTGGGCAAGAATGGTTAGGTAGGTTGTCGTGCCTTTTCAGGGAAGGAGCTTTCACCATACAAACACTTGACTTTAAAAGCGACAATACCGTCAAACGACCCTAGCAATGCTACTCACAAATCCTTGTTAGGCTGTTCTTCCACAAGTCGTATTATAAAACTCGCCTTTATTTACTTTAACAATTCTCTCGTAGACTTAGCCTCCCTGCTTCTCAGTTTGTGGCAGTCACGCCAGTAGACAATGCGAGGTTTGTCACCAATTTCGGCACAAACGTTTACCAATTGAGTGGTTGCTACAGTTTGATTCGGCATAAGCAATGCGTTAGTTTTGCAAACGACATGGGACATTCATAGTAATAAGGCCACATTTAAAGCAACACCAGCTGCTCCTTTGCGCTCCCCCTATAATTTTACCTTCTCCCGTACCCGCCTGAGTGTGCCAACTGGATGCGAGTACCCTACCCAATCCCGAATTCAGCCCAGTGATTCGCTTCAATTTTATAAGCGGCACTTTTACACCGCCAAACTTCAACACACCATCAATCTCTTTAACTCTATAAAGAGTAACCTCTTGGAGAAACCGGTTCCTATCCCATTCCTGATGCTCCGGACAGGATACGCTAAAGATGCATCGGCAGTCCATTGCACTTGATACAAGTGTGAATTTGGTAACAGATCAACTTTTGATACGTTTTCAAGTTTCGTTGTAGAACGTTATTCTCGGAAACCCTAGTCTTTAGTCAAATTACCCCATCAAGCTTGATGACACACTTACCATTGCCGATATGGACAATGGCATGATGCTAGGCTTGATGGTAAAGAATGTGTGCACAATTGCTCATTCGGACACAAGTTACTCGCACAGGCGACTGCTTCGTATTCCTAGCAGGCTGAGGAGCGATAATGGTAAATAATAAACAATAATATGATGGCATTGATGAATAATAGCTAAATGAGTTACTGTCACTCGACGTTTTCTAAGGTCAAATGTGCAAAGTTGTGCGTCCCAGTTGTCAAATCCCCATGCTCACTAACCGAGGTTCGTCATCGACATAAATGGGTTGCACAGAATCTTCATATTGTTGTACATAAGCTCATATTTCTTCCTTGTGGCCTGTTGGTCAAAATCCATCCACCTGAGAGTCGTCTCACACGTCGTAAGTATATTTTGCCAAAACTCTGCTAAAACACTCTCACTTCATCGTCATCCATTTTCGATCTTATGCTGCAAACGTAGTTTTTCAGAATGTTTCTCGCTGCTATCCTACTCCTCTCTTTCTCATCCTCCAACTTTAGTTTTTCTGCATCATTCACCATCTGTTGTATCTCCTTCTCCGACAGAAGGCCCTTGTCCTTCGTGATGGTGATGCTGTTTCGCTGCCCTGACGACTTGTCCACCGCCGTCACATTGAGAATGCCATTTTCGTCAATGTCGAAGGACACCTCGATCTGAGGTACTCTACGCGGTGCTGGTAGGATACCTGACAACTCGAATTTACCCAACAAGTTGTTGTCTCTCGTCATCGCAGGCTCACCCTCGTACACCCGCACCAACACACTCAACTGATTGTCCGAACACGTGGAGAAGATCTTGATCTTCTTTACCAGGATTTTTGCATTTCGCTCTATCAACGTCGTCATCACACCACCTGCCGCCTCCACACCCAGTGAGAGTGGCGCCACCTCCAGTAATACCGGATTCTGTACCTTCTCCGACTTGTCATCAGCCAAATTGGACGCCATCAATGCCGCACCATATGCCACTGCCTCGTCCGGATTTATGGGATTGTTCAACTGCTTACCATTGAAAAACTTCTGAAACAACTGCTGCACCTCCGGAATACGCGTCGATCCGCCTACCATCAATATCTCGCGCACATCATCCTTTTCCAACTCTGCATCATTTAATGTTTGTTCCACCGGACCCAAAGTCCTCTGAAAGAGATCTGAGCACAAATGCTCAAAACGGTTCCGTGTGAGTTTTGTACTAAAATCAATGCCTTCAAATAAGGCGTCTACATCTATGTGTGCGTGCTTGGAAGAGCTCAACGTCTTCTTTGCCACCTCACACGCTCTTCTCAGACGGCTGATGGCATT
This sequence comes from Taenia hydatigena, assembly GCA_036345935.2. Lineage (NCBI taxonomy): Eukaryota > Metazoa > Platyhelminthes > Cestoda > Cyclophyllidea > Taeniidae > Taenia > Taenia hydatigena. The sequence goes on from JADWOT020000001.1 coordinate 13,027,470, forward strand.
CTTGTTAGTCGTCAAATCCTTGCCCTTGTGCTTTTGCTTAAATATCTCCACACAATGATGCGATTAACGTTGAAAAGACAATGTCATGCCTATCGGTGATTTTGCAGGGCGTGGTGAGTCTCAGCCTGCGGTGTCGAGTGGTCATTCGCGTGAACTTTTGACTGGGGCGTAAAAGACCTCGCCTCGAATATCTGATCAGTGCACAAATTGTTGTCACGGAATCGCTGAAAAGATTAATCAACTCTAGGAACAATGAGCACAGCTCGAAACACTTACAAAAAGAAAAATTTTACGATCGCATATTTTGAGAAAGATTATGCTTAAGGAAACGCATCAGCCACCGTTTGACTCCATAGTATATTCTTGGGACAAACGCTGGTCTATGTTGGGCAGCTCAAATATCTCAACACCTGTTCAAATTCTCTGTCATCACGAAATGGTGAGCTTTGGACTGCGCCCAAAAGACTCGCATGAAAATAAGCCTTAACAGTTATGTAGTAAACCAATGTCTAAGCAGTTAAATCGATGTCTTATTATAGAGTAATTAATAGTTGGGTTATTCTCTCCGTCTCTTCCACTACCACTAAAGTACTTCGAGTTGGCAATGGCATTCTGCTTTAGAATTATTAAGGCGAACCAAATTTAACCAATGCTATTGGTAAATTTGAGTCTGCCTTTATGTGAGACTTGAATTAGTAGCTGTCTCTAAAGAATGAAAAGGTATGATGATTGTATCAAAATTATGATATTGTACGACTACGATGAAATGTAACTGTTACGATGCCTCAGTAGCGCGTTTGCTTACAAAGCCGCCTCCAATGTTAAAGCAACAATGTCTGAGGTCGCACATGGCATTGTATTTGGGAGGATGCTTGGCCAGAAAAGTTGTTTCAAAGCGTCTGTGACTCGCGCATCAATGAACCCAATGGGTGGTTTAGTTTTTAAAAGAATTTTAAGCCGCTAAAATTATTGTGTATTGCAGTCTTAGTCACCACCTACTCATTTCCAGCAAGTAAAGGTGTAAATGCTGCGGTCGGTGGTTGACGCACAAATGGGTAAAAATGAAGGTAACTATAAGCATTTCATACAATAAGTACAAAAATTATCACGGTAAAGCAATAATTACTCGGAAGTTGGAATGAAAACGTACTGCGAATCAAAGTGTGTGGAGGCATAATGTTTTAGATGTCTTCACCCATACCATCCGAATATGAGTTTGGATTGGGGGGGGAATCATGTGTCTAGTAAGACAGAAGAACAAGTTACGTTTCTGCCTCCCCTGCTGTTGCGTTGTTCTGAATTATTGCATGAGTAATTACACTACTCTGTGTGTCCTTTGCCTTCTAGCATTCCCGAAGGTGGCATACAAGCTTTCCCACCTTACCTATCCCATTACTTACTCCTATCCTTCAGGACACGGATTAAAACACTAATACCAGACTGGTGGGTGTCATAGCACACCTAGGGCTGACTTGGACTTAACAATTAGGTAAGATGTTCATCTCGCGACAGCGAGAAACTGGGGCCAGAAGTGAGAGGGTAATAAATGTGCTTAGAATTCCAAACTGAAAGCCACATCCGCATCCTCAATGAGGTAGTTAAGCGTGATGAGAAACCCGTAGACCCTGCTCTCGTCTACACCAATCAAAAGTGCCAGGCAGTCGAACATCTTAATCATCTTTGATTCCCGTGGCGCATCCAGAGTATTTGAAATCGTAGCTCTACTAGAGTGGTAACACTTTGATTTTTCGTTTTCGCCTCTTGATTTTAAGGATGAACACTTTGATGACAATCATTGATTTAGGAATACTTTTCACAAGAAAGCTGTACACACGATTAAATACATGGATTTGCATTATAAGGCCTTCTGTAATTAGTGATCGATGAGCTGTCTGTGTCCAAACTGGAGGAAATTGAATGGATTTATGTTGACGATAAAAGCAGAAGCGGTAACCGTTACTGAGACAAGTCGAGTGAGTAATTTTATACTGATGAGAAGAAGCGTTGACGAATGAAACACTCGAACTATCCTTTTCCACACACTGATGGCGTACCCGTCTTCGTTCATTGTACGATCCATGTGCATTTTGGCAGCTTTTTCTTGGACCTCGATGGCGCAGCTGTCATTCAGCAATCCACCATTTACACTTTTGAATTCATCCAATTCGTTTTATGTGGCAGATCGGTAAAGCTATTAATTTGCTGAAATTGGCATTTATCTAACTCTTTGTAATTGGAAATGCAAAATTATGCATGGGATTTGCTAGCATGGACAAGAGAATGCGGATTAGTCCACGTATGGCTTTGACCGGTTCGTCCCTGGTGTACAGTGCAGCTAATGTCAAAATAACTGTGTCTGCTTTTAAGACAACTTCCACTGAGCAGAATGTGCAACACATAGACAAGAAGTAGGCTCGGGTCAAATCACGATTCCAATCATTCCTGCTAAACTGCAAATTACACTCTCACTATGGAGTGATTTGGCTATTTGATTTCAAGACATCTCCTCATATTTACACCGGAGGCGGTCAGTAAGGTGTGGTAGGGCAGCTTTGGCTCGCGATTTTCCGCCCATTTTGAAATGACTCGTTTTTAGCAGCATTGCGGACACAGCCGCATTAGATCGCAATTCCAGAATGAAATGTTGTTCTGTCCTAAGGCAAGGACATACGACTTTGCAGAATTGCGGGTCTAACCAACGACGCACGGCGTTACAATTTGTGCCGATCTGACGTATGAATGAAATGACAAGTAGACAACCATGACAGATTCACACATTTGACACATCCTTATTGCAGCGATTAATTAGGCAACAATTCCGACCAGATCGACAACTGCGCACACAGATTATTTGTCAAAACTCTTTTGCTGTTATAGCTGTTGTAGTTATTCACCGGTAGAAGAAGGCAGAATCCCGGCAGTTCCGCATTCGTTAGTCATTGTAGAATGTTGCGAGAATTTTCTTCGCTTTACTTCATCCGCCTTATTCTACCTCACATGACAACCTCTTGCTACTGTTTCAAAAATGTAGTTTTAAAAAATAAAGTTACGGTGCTTGCATAGTTGTATGCAGTTTATCGTCTCATTTGTCATCAGCGCTGCCTTAAATTCCATAGAAACTTATCTCATTCTCCTACTACGCCGACAAGAAGAGTTCGGCGAAGAACGCTAACCGAAATCCTTAATATTCTTGTTCTTGATAAAGTGGTTGTCTCGACGATTTGTCAATGTGGCTTGGGGGCCTATTCATCCTTACCTTAAATGGCTATTGAGGTAGTTACAAATGTCCTCCATATGACGTAGGACAGATGTTCCACAATTTGTCAACAAGCACCCGGATCATGGGACTGTGAGACATATAGTAGAGTTTCGTGCAGCTGCTGGTCATGTAAAAGAAAATGAGGTATGCACGGAATGGTGAAACACTCGAGGTCAGCTTAAAGGTTTCCTAGACCGCCAGCATTAAAAAACAACCTCAATAATTACTACCACACATAACACCTAAATAATCGGGAACAGTAGAGTGCTAACCCCAGAGTTTGGGTTGATTTTGGTATTTAATTCACATTTGCTCGCTTTTGCATCTTTTGACCTACCGAGATTTGTTAGGGGTGTGGGGGCTGTTAATGGGTCAAGAACTTGGACTGCCTCCTAGTCGTGTTCCACGACTTGGCTTCGTGTGGTTGGTAATCTCAAAACACCATCTGAGTGCACCCATTGAGGCCAATTTAGGTGCCACAACGATGCTACCGCGTGACGCCTCTTCTCATTTGTGCAATCAAAACTATTACTGAGAATAAGATGTATATCACTGTTTTAAAACAGGTGATGCTTAAGGGGAAAGCAGTGATGTTGGCGACAGTAGTAGACACTGGGATCAAGACGGGCTCAACAGTGTCAAACGAGGACTAATAAATGCAACCCAGTTGATGTAGTGTACAATGCAGCCTCGTAGATTGCATTCGCATGTGCATGGACAACTGCAACAAGGAACGCAAAGTAAGGCATGGAGGGAAAAAGGAAGAGAGCCTAAAAGCTAGGAAGAAAAGGGAATCAGTGGAGGATAAAAAGTGTTAATTAAAATATTATGCGGTTGGACTTTTAGACATGCACACATACGGGGATGAATGAGTGCATGCGAAAGTGGCTGAAGAGAGGAATGAAGCTATGGATAAATGGAAGGGAGGTTGGTGGAGGCAGCTACGGTAACATAAAAAAGAAGGCACAAAATGGGATCTGATGGAAAGTGACAGAGCGAATCCTAAATGTCCATTGGGTTCGGTCTTGCAATTAATGCAACGATGGACGGATTTCTCAGTAGCTGTAGACAAAATAACCAATTGTCTGACCGCCTTATGATGTTGTACCTGCCGAAAGCACTGTAATCGCTCAATTAGTGCCACTTGCGAATGCGCAAAGACGGATACCACTAAGATGGAAAAGCTTGTTTGCGGTAAGGCTTCAAATCTCCAAGCACACATTGTAGGATTTTAATAATTAAAAAATTGCAGCCATAAATGCGCGAACACAGACTGGCCTAAAGGAGCTTGATTACGTTTTGAATATCCAAATCTAAGTACTAAAGTTGCAAAGTAGAGGGATGACATAAGTTAGGAATCTATGCATGCAGAAATAGGATCAGAAAATGTACATTTATACTAAAGTGGTGTGTGTCCGCAACTTTTTCAATTTGCGTACTTTGATGTGTACCAATTTAGCGGCTCACCTTGCAAGGCTTCGTGCAATCGACGATGCATTTGCGAATGCAAACTAAACAGTCGCCTTCCACAAATACGCTTCAACACGCTTGCACTCATCCACTTGTTGTAGCGGCCGCCGACATATCCATGAACACAGCATCCATCTCCACCACCAACGTCAATGCCCCTTCCTTTAATATTACCTTATTCAATACGGTAATATATACGCGTAATGGTCTACAATCAAGTCCGATGCGAAGGGCTGCAATATAATGGGTTAGACTTGACTGTACAAACTAGCACAAATATGCGCAGAGGAGTGTTGAAGAATGAAGAGTAGCAGGGCAGACTAAAGTAAGGTGCAACTAATTGAAACGTAACAAATGAGTCAGCGATCCCGAGCGTTCCACTTCTGTCACTTATATCCGTGTGTACTAACCCAGACCCAGGCAGCACAACCCTAGTGGGGTCCCAAACCCACGGACTTGTGCGCAAAGCCATCACTGACATCCACTTCTCTCCACTAATCACCATTTAACTCACAACGTTCATCACGAACTGCATACTATGTTGCTTCTCTTAACTATTTTTGCTGTCTTAGCCACTGCTCAAACTCACGAATCACTTTAGCTTTCTTGACATTTGTCTGGTGTTACCCTAAAATTCTACGCCTAAATCACCTCTTTTTACTTATTCTACCAAATTCATAAGTCGCTCCTGTTTTATCCAAAAATGCTCTTTTACTTTTGTGTCAGAAATGTTGAGGAGTTTTAGCACTACATGCAACACCCAGTTCAAAATCAGGTATTGTTTGATCATGAATAATGAGTCCTTCTTCTCAAAATAGTAAAGCTGTGCAAATAACGACTAATTAACTTTTTGAGTTACACACAGTTCTCTCGCTGATGACATTTATTACAGCACTGCACTTTGTTGGGAAATCGGTCAGACATGCACCATCTGAATTACCTTTGATGTTACTATGAACACTTTCCTTATTTCCAAATGTGTCATAAATAAAGCAAGTGGTTTTATAATACGCCCATACCCTATGAGTGGATTCTGGTCTCATTTGTTGCTGCAGTGCATGAAATGCCAATTTGGAGTAGGCAGTTCTTACGCTCTTCTGCTTCACCGTTCGCTGCCTCTATGCCCTGCTGAATTGTGTAACATCCTATCTGTAGAAGAATAGTGCAGGTTTAACAATGTCAGATTTGCGTCAAAGTGAATGCGCCACTTGCAAATAAAAAGTGGTCAACTTAATCACTGCTTTGCTAGGAGGTCTACATGGTCTATACGGAGGAAGGAAAAACGCCATTGCCGCGTCAGGGCAATTTTGTTTTGAAAACAAAGATAAAACTAGATGTCACCCATCAAATGTTGGTATCACTGAGACGGGAAAGTATTTGGCTGTGAGAGAGGCAATGAGCAATTCTGTCAACAAAAGTTGTGAGATTTTGTTTTGGCCAACTGCAATATTGTGATAAGGCGAGTCCAATCCTTCTTTTTGCTGCGGATCCGAAAACAGACTTAATAAGCAGCCTTCATTTTTCAACGTGTCACTCGGATAAATCCGCAGAGTTTAAAATAGAAATAAAATATTGCTATAGTTTGTGCTACGATACTGGAGGCAGAAGAGAAAGAGACAGCTGCATCGCCCTGAAATGCATGCAAATGCTCCCAATTTCACGGCGGAAGGACAAATGTTCCATTCCCAAAGCTCTGCTTGAACAAGCCCATAATAGCAAATCACAACTTGTGCACTTACTTACTGCATCAAAATACATCAGAAATACTTCCAAATTCAGGGTCAACTGAACTAATCGCAGTGCATTGCATCTAAATGCACGTACCTCCATGATTCGCTTCAAAGTGGCACTATAGCCAATGATGTTATCTAAAGTGAAGGAAGAAGACGAAGCAATCAGAGATTACATGCAACGATTTAACTACGAGTAGTTTGTCTCCTGTTTGCATCGAAGTGGGCTGCATTCAATCATCAACACTCGCTTTGTTGAGGAGACGCACACACGAGGGATGTTTTGGCTTCGAATTCATTGGCGCATGAGAGGAAGTGATGAATGCCACTCTTTTAAAGTAGACTCGGCTAATTGGGTCAAATTACTTGCGCCATGAACCCAAGACCAATTAACGGTTCCACTTTGAAAGAAGCTGGCTGAGATAATCAGAGAACGCAGTGTCAGGAACCTTAAAGAAGGGCGTTTGTGACACGAGTGATGTAGTCACTGGTTTGCAACTGCATCAGACGGTGAGTGGTAATAGTTGCAGGAGATAGGCAGATGAATTCCGTATACTGGCCATGAATTAACGAACGATGAATGATAGGCTGCGCAATTCACTAGCTTGTTCTGCGACTCTTTTACTTTATTTGCTAGCAGAAGTGCTTGCAGTATAAGTTGGCGTTCACAATTATACCGCTCATTACGTCACCAACACCGATTTACTTGTTGCTTATGCGATATGCACCTAAAAGATACGACACACTTCATCTCCTTTTGCCCATGCCCGCCTGGATTTCAAAGCGCTGCTAACAAAACTAAAATTTGAGAATTCCCTGTTGAACGGGGCACAAACTCACACAAGGTCGATCTGCACGATGCAGCTGATGAGTGCAGGTGCGAAGTTCCTCTGCTTCGGCAAATACCCGCTGTATTTGGTCGGTCAAAATGGGGCGAGTTCCGACAAATCAATGGCAGTCTGAGCTATCTATTTCTTTGGTTTGCAGATGTTCATAAGGAAAAAGAGCGATCAGTAGAAAAAATTGCAACAATTATTTGGCAAGGAGTTATTCACATAACATGACGTGATTTTAAGGCGCGAGTAGTGATCGGTTCCTGAGATTCATTCCATGGGTGTTAGTTCAACACAGTCCAATGAATTTATGGCTACCACGACATTTTAGTATTATTGATCATTTGGGCAAAATTCCATTTATTCACCACCATATTTAGGTGTCTGACACTCGGATGATGAAATTATGGAAAGGAAGTACAAACTGGCGCTCAATCGGTTTTCGAATATTTCGGTTTCTGTCTTGGACTCTTCCTCCTCCTCCTGCTGTGCCTCCAAGACATGCACTAATCAGCATCGTGTTGACAGTTGTTTGTCCAAATAATCGCTGCAACTTTGGCAACCATTCAATCTGAATTCGATGCAACATCCACGTAGACTAGCAATTCGGCTGTGGACGAAGTGTGAGGGAGAACAAAAAGCTATATTAATGGTTGGTAATTATAGGTTGCCAACTATGACATTAATTGTCTAAAGGACTGCTTGAGTTGCCATGTCTCACTAGCTGCCACTGATACCCGATGCGACCTCTTGAGGCCGTTGTATCAGCGTCAGGGTAATGGTCACTTCTCTTGTAGACATGAACAATCATTAACCCTGTACTAGGTCTCTTTGATCACTCTAGCTGACACTTTTCGAAAAGTAGGCAAGTATGAGATACTTTACGTTGGTTTAGTAAATGGACTCCTTAGCTTCCCATTAAGCAATATTGTCTTGATGTGAGTCACGCGATTGTGGTAGTACAGTCTCATAGAAATGCAGTGGCCTTAGGCAAGGGGATGTGCTTGTAATCTTCTGGTTAAGGAGGGTCTTACTGGCACAGGCTGGATTACTCTGGAGCTCCTAAGTAGAGTAACTGAAGAGAGACCGTATGATTGGGAATCCGATTGCTCTGACGTAGGCGCGTGGACAATTTACGAACTTCCACACTTGCAGACTATGGTAAGCAGATACTGTTATCGTATTCCATATCATTCTACATGGTAAATCACAGTGGGCTGAGCTTTAATTTTGGTTGTTTCACTCCCTTATGCCACAAAAGAATTGCCTGTTCTCCTCTAAAAGATTGAAAGAAGCATTTGTGAATGCAAACTATGCTAATGCACTCCAAGAGACACACTTCTACGCGCTTACACTCAATTTCTATTTGGTGTGATCGCCGATCGCACCATAGACGGAGTATTCATTTCCACCACCGACTTCACTGTCCCTTCCTTTAGTATCACCCTATTCAATAAAGCAGTATGTACTGAAATGATTAGCAATCAAGTACAGTGTAAAAGTATGCAGCATGATGGGATAGAAAGTGACCTTACGAAACAGTACAAATGTGTCACAAATGACGTAAGTGGTTTCCAAGTAAGGCCCGTATCCTATGAGCAGTTTCTGGTCACATTTTTGTGCTGTAGCGTCTAAAGTGCCAATCAGTTATCAAACTTTCCCGCGCCCTATTTTTTACCTTCAGCTACCTCTATGGCTTACTGTACCCTGGTTCAGGTCTAACGGTATTTAATATACGTCGAGGTGGACACATAAGCTGTAGAAAAAGTAGTTAATCCAATCACTGCTCCTCTAGGCGCTATACTCAATCCAAACGGGGAAAAGAAATACGTCATTGTTGTATAAACACGAAACATTTTCTGCAAACAAGGATCTAACTGAACGTTACTGGCCATGCATTAGTGCTGCTGCGTTGAAGCAAATTTAGGCGTGAGAGAGGCAACAAAAAATACTGTTAATAAATGCAATAAGACTTTGATCTGTCGGCTGCAACACTGTCGAAAGGCTGGTCCAATCCACTTTTTGCTCTGATTTCGAAAGCAGACTAGGTCACCAGTACGTGCACTGCTTAGACCAGCGCCATCACTAGCGTTCATTCAGGGAAGGAGCGAAAATCGCAGCCTCGTGTATACCAATGCAACAAAATAGCCAAAGAAAAAAACGAAAATCACAGGTCCTTGCATAACAATACAACAAAATTGCTTAGAGAAGGAGTAAAATCACATCCTTGTGTAGACAGGCACTGCAAAATTAACTAAAGGAGGAGGGAAAACCGCAGTCTCGTGTGGACGAATACATCAAAGTTGCCCACAGAAGGAACGAAAATCGCAGTCTCTTGTAGACCAATGCAACAAAATTAATTGAGGAAAGAGTGAAAGTCGCAGCCTTTTTTAGACTAATGCAACAAAATTGACTGCAGAATGAGTGGAAATTGCAGTATCGTGTAGATCACTACAACGAAATCGCCCACATAAGGGGCAAAAATCGCAGTCACGTGCATATCAATGCAACAAAATTGCCTACTGAGGGAGAGAAAGTCGCAGTCTATTCTAGACAAATGCAACAAAATTGACTGCAGAATGGGTGAAAATCGCAAACCCGTGTGGGCAAATTCAAATATAGCCCACTGTCACGGATAATACTGCAGAAACATCTAGAGTCAATTTACTGGCAAACACCTCACATGATTATTCACCTGTCACTGCTTCGCCTTCAAGATGCACTCAGTGGGTCGCTGGATTGAACAAATTTGAGAGTTAGAGAGCATTCTTATCTACTGCCTGTCGACCCATAATATGATGGAAGTCGAATTGGGGAAATCGTGCTTGAAAATACCTCATCCATGTTAAAATTGGTATTATCACATATACGATTGTCTGACAAACTTGAATGTGAACAGAAAACTTCATGTCGTCTTATGCTGGGAATTCTATCCTCATCCTCATCAGGCATATCATATCTATCACCGTCTATTCTGCCATCTCTATCGCATCCACCGTTGTTGTCTACGTCGCATTTGCCTTCACCATACTTATCACGTAGAGCATCATCATCCTCATTGTTGCCACGGTCGACAGCACCTCCAACCTATGCGGCGTTGGCGTTGGATTAGCCCTCCTCAAGAGGCACTTCCGACTTCATTTCGTCCTCCTTCTCCAGCGATGCAGCTTGCAGACCGACTGACATTAAGGCCAGTACGGTCATGCTAATGCAGAATCGGATGGTTGGCATGGGTAGATGGAGCAAATGTTAATTTGCAGCAATCCTGTCTAGACTTTCGTGATTTGGCAATGACCTTCAACATCCATTATTCCAGCGCCACATGGACGCCGTCAAGACATGAGAGAATTGCAGTCATGCAGCAGAAGGGGAGGACGATGTGTTCAAAAATAAAATGGTCCCTTCAAAGCAAGTTTTGCCTACATTTAAATTCTAATTGACAAATGAGGTTGAGTTAATAGTTTTGAACGTAAAAGGAATAGAATAAGAAAAATGTTATAGTGTTTGAGTGCACTAAATCTAGGCATTGATTGGCTAATCCAGCGACGCCATCTATGCACACAAAAAACTAATGCGATTCGCTGTCATCATCTGCTTTATATCAATGCCCAATGAGAAGATGCCTGATGCAATTTTCCTTATTGCTATTGGCTGACGCGTAAGCCATTGACAACTCGAACTTTGTCAGTGATAGTGATGGAAGATTTGCCTATAAATAAATGTGCTGATGGCAGTCTCGAAGTGAATTTTGCTGAGCTTCACTGACTATTAAGAGAAGAGGAAGTTGTCATGGCTCCTAAAGTAGTGTCGGGCAAAGCTGCAAAGAAGGCGTCGAAGGTGAAGGTGCCGAAGACGGACAAAGCAAAGAAGAGACGGAGGAAGGAGAGCTACGCCATCTACATCTACAAGGTGTTGCGCCAGGTACATCCGGACACGGGCATCTCGTCGAAGGCGATGTCGATCATGAACTCTTTTGTGAACGACATCTTCGAGCGAATCGCTGCTGAGTCGAGTCGGTTGGCGCACTACAACAAGAAGTCGACAATCACGAGCAGAGAGATTCAGACTGCTGTGCGTCTGCTGCTGCCTGGTGAGTTGGCGAAGCATGCGGTGTCGGAGGGTACCGAGGCTGCAGCCAAGTACACCAGCTCAAAGTAGATGAGTTGGATGTAGAGTGCTGCTGGTGCCGCTGACTAGTTGCACTCTACTCCACTGCAGCCCGCTAGACTCCGTTTTGTGCGTGAGTGAACGCATCCCACGACCCCGTTGAGGGCCACCACTACCACATTCACTTTTGATTGCTGTGGACAAAAATATGTGCATTTACTGCCGCTTTCTTCCTATGTCCAGTAGAACACAGCCTTGTGGCCCATCATCCAACAAGTATTAGCCTTTTGTGAGATCACTCAGAACCAAAAGCGATGGAAACGCTTAATCTGGCACAAAGCTTATTTTATTATCTCCCTTAGCGCTGAACCTCATAGCCATCCTCACATCAGTCATTGTATATCCTGTCCCCCTCCTCCGACCTCCCCTGCCTACATCTAGCGATGACCACAGCCAGTACTAACACTAGCACTTCGAGATCGCCCAGACAATGAGAATGAGGGCTAGACATAGGAAGAAAGCGGTAGTAAATGCACATATTTTTGTCCACAGCAATCAAAAGTGAGTGTGGTAGTGGTGGTGGCCCTCAACAGGGTCGTGGGATGTGTTCACTCACACGCAGGGTGGAGTTGAGTGGGCTGCAGTGGAGTAGAGTGCAACTAGTCAGCGGCACCAGTAGCACTCTACATCCAACTCATCTACTTTGAGCTGGTGCACTTGGTCGCAGCCTGGGTACCCTCCGACACTGCGTACTTCGCCAACTCACCAGCAGCAGCAGCATAGCATGCTCTGTGTGTTTACACCTTAAATTTGCTTGGCAGTACCATAACGTCAGGGCACTTCAAGGATTATTAAGCCAAGAAAATGCTCATTTCTCACTCCTAGGCGGATGCTAGAGGAAGTGACGGGAGTTCATTGTGTCCTCCTCTTCATGTAGCAGTGCATAAATGTCATCAAGAAGCACTGCAGGTCCTCCTTGAATATGGCATGCCGGTCTCTTGTACCGATGAAAACATGAACACTGCGCTTCATTGTGCAGCCACCGAAGGTCACCTGCCGCTTGTGAAAATGCTCCTGAATCATGGGAGTCGCATTGATGCGGCGAATGTATATCATGAAACCCCTTTAAGCCGAGCTGTTCACCACAGGGCCACAAAGGTTGTTCGACGCCTTATTTTCCATGGTGCCGATGAGGGCTACAGACTGGATAAAAGAAACCAAGCTGCGCTTACGCTTGCTAGTGCCCAAGTGCGTGTTCTACAATTATCAATATGAGTTAATAGAGACATTATTTACTTCTTACTCATTATGCAATTGCCTGTGAAGGCAATTTTACCCATAGCACGATCTCGAAAAGTGGGCAAAATATTGGTTTATAGAATTGCTAATCTAAGCATCTAATGATGCATCATACCTGTAATTACATTTCCTACAACTAGGGTGACTATGAAACGGCAAAATTCATTTTTGAGACAAACTGTCTCTTGGCTTCGCGAAGCAGATGTCTGCAAATCGCACTCGAGCAAGCTGCCTTGAACGGCCACATTCTGCTGATACGACTGTTGCTCCTGCATGGAGCTGACATCAACCGATGCGCCACCTGCATGAAACCACCTATTTTCGCAGCGATTTGTGGACGTCGCGTGCCTGTTCTCCAATACTTTATCTCGAATGAAGCCAATATCGAGCAACGAGACAGAAAGGGCCTCACGCCACTTATGCTGGCCGTCAAAGTCGGGGATGCCAACATGGTTGAGTGCCTCCTGGCTGCCGGTAAGTGGTTGAGTTTTTTCCGAATGAAGGCGTTTACCGTAATCATTTATTGTAAATAACTGATCCCTTGAAGTCTAACTTAATCTTTTATACCGTTAGAGCCAATGAGTCATAAATGCGGTGTTTATAGTTGCCTGTTTATGCACATAATCTTTCTCAACTCTCTCTCCAACCGTTTGAACATCCTTATCCTTACCTTACTGGCGTCTTATTAATCTACTTTTTTGGTGCTTTGTTTTTAGGAGCCGACGTGGCTGCAGAGTATCGAAAAAATGGAACAGCTTTGTCAATCGCCAGTGATCTTGGTCACATAGAAATTTGGGAAAAGATTTCAAAAGCTGTAGAGCGTAGTAAAGACCTGTGATTTATGTCCCATCCGTTGACTATGCTATTGAGTAACAATTGTACAATATCGGTAGAGTAATTGAATTTTATTCCTATCATCATTTATCAAACATTTTTATCGGTTCAACATTGCACGAGACCTAATTGCATAGAGGCCTATTTGCTTTTTCGACAACCTGATGCCCGCGAAACCGCAAAGCTAGTTTCAGTGACTATCTAAGCTGCATGTACTGAGAAAGCAAGCGGCTGTGACTTAGCGAATTCGTTTGAAACAGGCGTTAACAATTGTATTGACTTGTCGTATTGATGGCTACATGGGCAATTCAGACACTGTGGGATCGTGTATATTGAGCCGAAGGACAGACCTCCTCTAAGCCGATCAAGGAGTGATGATGGCATATGGTTAGGGATGCGCCTAAGAAAGAAGCCTATCCGTTCGCAAACCTGCGTTTGTGAACAGCTTCTTAAAGACGTTTCTGCATTTTATCGTTTATAAAGGCAATTCCGGGTCGCATTTCGCCGTCTGAAGATTCAAAATCTAAATCCATTTTTCTTAATATTAGTGTTTAAACAGAGACAACTCTTTCTTATTTTTTTTTGTTGTGCTCTTATCTACATGGCTGAGGCTCGTCAGCTTGCGTTGCTTAATGTAAAGCAGTCAATAACCCAGATTTAGCACCATAAGTAGCACAGGACAAGGTTTGTTTATGGAAACTTACTCTCTTGTACTTTGTTCTGCCATGCTGGTAAGTAGCCACAAAGAGAGTTTTGACTACTATACAGAACTTATTAGTTCCCTTATCTCTGCGCTTAATCATTCGCCTATCAATTATCCGCATGTTGCGCTTTGATCGGCATCATACTCATTGGCCTCACACTCTCATCCTGCGTCAGTAGCACATTACCTACATCAGTATTATGATTTCTTACGACTACGGTTAATACTCGATGCCAATTAATTACACAGACGCATGTTGTCGGTCCCATTGTGCGCTATGCAGGATTGGACTTTTATATCATAACACTTGACGTGTTTCGACGAGTAATAACCTCGCCGGTTTGCATGAATGTCCTGACAATAAGGGCAGAGATTTACTAGCTCGTACTCTTACAATTTTTGTTGTCGATAAAATACTGCAACGAATTTACTCCGCGGTATCGTAGGTGGTAGGCTTTCTCCGAGGCGCATTTGTAGTTGCTAATATAAAAATGCACAAGATGAGTAGTGTTAAGAGGAAACATTACCTTTGAATTTCGCTTGATCTAAAGAAGCCCGCTAGTGCAAGGGATGGGTTTGCGTCTGCTCAGAATGCATGGTGCCTCAAGCTAATGGTTTTCAACTCTCAGTTCGCTGCGAAAGTAATATATTAACATAGTCTCTTGGGAACTGAACTTATTCTAATGTGTCTATTTGCGCTGTTAATTTGCCACATCGCTGGCATGAGAGTGGGCGTTTGGACATCGCTGACAAAAAACAACCAATAAAACCAATAGAAAAACTAATTTGCTTTACGCATTTCTAGATGAATGCATAAATGAATTCTTAAAAGACTCTTTGCATTTTGAGGCTGTTTCTGCCAAAGTTGTGAGATTGACACTTTTTCTAATTTGCTTTATGCTCTGCAGGCAAGTCACTGGTGGATATAAAGTTCTCAACAGGCGAACGACTTAAATTTTTCATGTTAAAGAAATCCATTGCATGGCTTTGCTACAGGTTATTACTGTAGATGAGGCTGAAGTGCAGCTTCCCCCCCCCCCCAGTTAAATGTGGTGCAGATACCGCAGTTCGCAAGATCAGGCAAATGTCCTTGACCAAAGCAACCTGTGGAAGTTAAGTATTCTAGCTCATTGCCTCGTTGCTGCCTAAATGAAGAAGGCGAATCAAGGATTAGAGGATTCGACAATCCCACTTTAAATAAACATGAAGTAGTGAGTTAGATTACTCCTTCATTTCATGCATTTTAAGCTACAATCTAAGCATTAGTGAAGATGGTGGACTTAGGCTTAATGAAAACTCCTTGTGTAGCCCAATCCTCTGGATGAAAGGCATTGCACTCCCTACTTAGGGAGCACATGGCCCAGCATGTGCGGACTTTTACGTAGATGGATTCATCCAAACTGAGCAATGTGATGCACGCTAATACTGATCACAAAACATTCTGACCATTACTAAACTATACTCAAAAAAGTGTCCTACCTTGGTCTGGTGATTGGAAACTACTAAAGAGAGTCTGTGACATTTGATGTGGAGATATAGCCCCGACGTCGTCCGTATAGCTTGTAAGACAGTACATATCATGTCTTCTGCAGAGGGACTAGGTAGTCCTTTTACACTTGGTGCCAGAGTGTTGAGCGTTAGTAGCTGGGCTAGGTCTGGACAGAGTGACGATTTCTATGGGGTTGCGAGAGAGCAGCTATCATCGTCTTCGATATCTCACTGCCTCGTCATTTATCCTGAGCGCGTTTGCTGTTACCCGTTATTGCTTGCTCATAGACGTTGGTATTAAGCAGCCATAGCAAAGCTTTGCAAGCTATAACAGGACAAGTGATTTTAGCATTCATCAACCTCACGTTGGCCATCGCACAATCCAGAGCAGAAAGCTGGTTAGATGAGGTTATGTTTTGGCGGATATTGGAACTATAAGCATGCAGGAGTCTTTGTAGAGTAAGGGTTTTTTCGCCTTAGGAGGTAGTGATATCTCCTCAGTAACAACTTTCATGTCTATTGGCAGCTCTTGACGTTTTCTGTTAAAACGTAGACTCCATCTTTGCATTTTGACCAAATATGGTGCCTTGCATGGATGCGTTTTATTTAAATGGAAGGTAATCGGATGGGCGAGAAGCTGCATATTACAGAAGGAGTGCTTGTTGGTAAGATGACTGTAATGACTTATAACACATATCTGCTTCGCTTGCCTACACAGCTGTACCAGTTTTCCTTTCCTGTGGTTGTCTGTCTGCCCGCTTGATAACGTCTCTGGTTCCTCTAATTATGCGCATATACAACCATGATATGCCAAATGGCGACTAAAGCACAGTGCTACACACAAACAGGCGCCCTCCTAAGCATAGACTCTAACTTTGCAATTGTTCATGCCTAGCAAATGCCTTTGGTGTTCCACGCTGTTAAAAGGAGCAAAGAAAAGGCCGCAGTAGGTCATTTCCTTGAACAGAAAACCAATGTAGGAGGATGTCACAAGAACGGTAAAGGGATAGCATAATGATAAATATTCACCATCTGCTTGAAGTGGATGGCCTGGGATTCATTTGCACTGGTACAGCGTGATTAGCATGGACAATTTTTCTTGAAGAGAGCTCCTTGTCCGCTAAGGTGTATAATTCTGTTAGCTCAGCTCTCCTCCTCTACGCTAACTTCCCACATCGAATAGAGCGCTAAGGGTAGGTCATCCAGCATTTTGCAGTCTTAGGAGCTCATCTGCTGTCAGAGGTGACATTAGTCAGCCGAGTGCCAGAACTCGTCTGCTCCTTATAAAGCAAGCTCCCACCCAAATCGGCTGTTCTATCCGAAAATACGGAGGCCAAGAATGTATCTGTGTTATTGTCACCGGGAAATCATTCTTTCAGGAGCCCTGTCTCTGTATCTGCTGATTAAAGATCCTTTGAACTCTAGGTCCCTCCCCTTTAGGCTTATTTTAGCCACCAGAGTAGATGGGATAGGACATCAAGTTAATAGAATGACGTGCTGCACGACTCAAATAAGCCATTGATCATGAAGAAGAGGCACCAGTTAGGGAATTTTCAGTCTGCATAATAAAGTGTACTAAATAAATGAAGGAACCGTAAATATCTTAAACTATTAGAAAAGCGAACATTCTGTGACTTATCTTGGACCGGGCTAGCTGGATCAACAACTGCCCAGTTTGGACAAGGCGTTCACTTACGCATTGTCGTTGTGATCGACCACCGCAAGGATGGCAACTCCTTGAGCTAGCCGCAAAATTTGCATCGAAATAAGCATTAGGAGTTGCCTGCAATCCGTGTAATCCAGCGATCGCAATAGCTGGCTATACCTTTGCATCATTCCAACTGTGAAAAACGTACAGCATTAAAATAGATTCGGTTATTTTGCTAAATGTTCGGTAAGTAGGTTAGTGTCCCTGTGGGTAAAAACACGGTGAAATTTGACCAGCATGCGACCGGTGTGCCGCTGGTCTGAGGCGGTTTTAAGCATGAAATCTACCGCCTATGCATCAAAAGCCTCCCGTTATTTAAAAGTAGATTTTCTCTCTTTACTTCCTGAGACGCATTACATGGAAAGCGAACTGTTTCTGGGCGGCTATTATGTCCCGTGATAAGGCCTGTCGTTATTTTAAAAAATCATTTCTTCCTACTTCAGCTAGTGTTAAGCCTAACTTTTTAACCAGCGAAGACTTGGAGTGTGCAGAGAATTAGCTTCAACCCGCCTCACATCATGATGCATCAAAGTTGTATCACACCAAATGAGTCCTTTAGCGTAATCATCCAGTAGAGGTTTTGAAACACGTACCATCCTTTTACTATAAACGGTCCTTTCCATTGACTGAGAATGCTTCCAGCTAAGGTTTGAGAAGACTTTCGGCTTGAAGAGATTCGGTCAACATGGAACCATTGCATTTAAGTTCTGACACTAAACGCACGGATTTACGAGGCTAGAATTGAAATACGATTTGCCTCCTAGCTTAGCATAGATTTTCCTTTGTTTTGCTAACTCTCCACTATTTGTTAAATGTTTAGCCCATCGTACGCTGGGCTGCATTTCATGCTAGCCATTAGAGCTGGAAAAGCGGCAGCAAGATCGTGTGATTGCGAGACTGAGTGCACTTCGAGCAAAGCACAAGCTTGCAAGGCTTGAGAATTGTACATTAATTAAACCCTGTGAATAAGTCATTCAATGTGGTAATTTTTTGCAGAAGCACAGGTCTGATGCGTCAAACCTGAGGTCCAATTTCGCAGAACGGTAGCTCAAAATGCTGCATTACGTCTCGATGTCAATCAATCCGATTAAACTGGAATGAAAGGCTGACATGTGAAACAACCGATGAGAAGTTACTTTCAAGTAGCATTTGCTTCTTTTGCTGCTTTACACCAAGTGATGCAATGTAAATCCTATGCATAATTTGTATCGCACGAATGGAACTGTTCACCTAGTCAAGGCCACTGCTTTTTTGCAGCAAATTGTGAAATTAGGTGTTTTTCGAAATCGAGATAGGAAAGCATGGTTAGGAGAAGCAGCCTTATCGTATTTGCTGAAAATCAAGTGGGAACTGATCTGATTTAGAATAAGTTAAAGTGGATTTGCAGCAGCTTCCAAGTTTGGGGCCAATAGCGCATCAGCAACACAGTGGAAAAGATAAATCAGACTGTCATTGCGTAAACTGACTCGTCTAAAACGCGAAGAAAGTTTAGCTGCATAAAAGGGTTCTTAACCTACCACCTTACGACACATGGAGCGAAATATAGTTACTTAAATGTGTATAAAGCCAATCACCTTTCCCAATTAAAGTGAATTCAATGAGTGGACTTCGCAATGATCTGGCTTCAGGAGAGATGTCAACTCCAATTTCGGCCACTAAAGTGGTTGTTTTCAAAATATCAACCAGGATTAGCAACCTTGCAAATGTGCTAGCCACGTATTCATGTCTCTTTAAAGTGCGTGCATTAATTGATTGAGCTTGATCTGCCCATTCTCACTTTCTTCCAACTCGATTAGTTAATTTTCTGCAGGTGGTACATGAGGGTTGGCCGGGAACCTCGTGTGCAGCTCTCTTAGTAATTTATTGTTTAAGCTGCTCACTTACGAGTGTGCAGCAATTAGCCTCAACGTCAAGACTGTCTGTCGTCGATTTCGGCATGAATTCTAAGTGAAGATAGTTGAGGTATGACAGAAAGAGGAGACAACGGTAGAGTACCTCAAGGCACATGCCCGTGAAGAGTTAAATGGAGAGAAACATATTTTGATCCTCTCTAGTGACTGCTTTACTCAAATGGTTTTTTGTCAAAAGTGCCGAGATCACGTTCACAGTAGGCGCAGAATTCCCTCATCTTCGGTCTCCATGACGTGAAATAAAACAGGAACATGTCGAGTCTCTGAGAGGCTGCTGTCAAGGATTACGCATAATAAGCCTTGCAATGCTGTTTGTCTATTCAGCAATTCTATGTGGTGACGTGGGAACAAGGTATGCACATTTATACGTAGTGTGATTTCGCCAACTGAAGTAGAGCATAGAGTCCTCCACCTGGTGAAACATCAATGCGTCTAACTCCCCAAGGTGAGTAACAGATATTTATCCTTTATGATTTAAAGGCAAGTAGGGTGCGTGAGACCAAATGAATCTATGAGAGCCAAAAAACTCAAATAAGAAGTCTGTGCTTTTACCTTCCACTTGCTCAGTGTTACGAGACGGTCCCATTTTATCTGCAGATGCACACACATGAGCTTTTGGTAAGTTGCATAAGTGTTTGGAATCAACTTGATTTTTACAAGAACCTTGCTACTTTTTACGTCCACAATTCAAATAATACAAAGAAATGAAAAGTGTGTAGATAGAATGTAGCAGTTTCTCTGGAAAGATGCTGTGGCTGTGTAAGGAACGCTGAAAAGGCCTGCGGGTGTACACCAGAAAAGGGACTTTAGGTCTACGTCGAAGAGCAATCAAAGGGAAAGATAGTAAGGCAGCATTGGCAGATCATCTAAAAACAAAACTCCTGGTTTGTCATTTGTCATTTTTATCCCGACAAAGAATACTATTCAAAACTTCTAGTTTTTGGCTGGCTTTCTATTCGCATCCTCAGCCTTGGCCTAGTAAATGAATAAGATACCTTCCTGGGAAATTTAAGGCATCGCGTCAATAAACTGCATTTATCTATTGGCAAAAGCCCAATTAGGCCCTTCAGTGTCCAAAACCAATTTTGGGGCATTATATGCAACCCATGCCTTAGTTCATGCTAATGCTCTGATTGCAGTCCCATGTCCCATCATTCCTTGTATTTTTGTAGGCTGCAGGGTGGATTATCAGCTTATTATTTTGTCACAGTAAAACAATTTCCTCGTTGCGTTGTAGCTGTTGGGATCTTTGAGTGCTAATGGTTTACAAATATCGTCTTACACTTCTTTTTTACGTGGAACGTGATGAGAAGTGGGTAGGGCATTAAAAAGTATGTCATTTGATCTTTCTCCTTGAGTGTGTTTTTGCAAGCATTAGGTGCATGTTCAGGTATCGCCTACTATGGGGATAAGGAGTGTCACGACCTTACTGGAAGTGCCTTTGTTTCCTCCGCGTTAAGTTCAAATCTATTTTTTGTTGCAGTTATTTTATACCAGCAGGATATGGGATTGACAACTTGCATCCTACTTGACTCCTGAACTCAGTTAGACTGCCTGACTGGGCATCACTATAACTACTTTGGAATGACTGTCGGATACCATTTACTATATGCTAGGTCACCATTGGTTCCCAATCAAAATAAAAGAAATAGAATTTCTTTAGCGCCGTTCATCATAATAGGAGAAATTTTATTCCACTTAGCTGCAAAAACTGTGGGATTCAAACATTCAAACGCTGTTATTTGAAGGTATCAGGAGAATCGTATGTATCGCCATTAGATTGCGTTTGCGCGATCTTTAAGTGACTTTGTCGGACAAAATGAATGCAAGTAGGGGGTAACATGTGATATCATTTTCGACGTAGTGGTTGTTCATTGACAGAAGACAGAACCCCAGCAGTTCCGCATTTGTTAGTCAGTTTAGACAATTGTGAACCTTCACTCTTCTTCCTCCGCCTTATCATACCTCACACAACGTCCTTTGGCTAGTGATTAACAAAAGACAATTTCGAAAAAAATTGTAGTGCTTAATAGGTGTATGTAGTTTATTGACGCGATGCTTATGCGCTTGCACTCATTTGCCTTCTGATGACGCCTTTAGATGCAGCATGAACAGGACGATCACTTCCACCACCGACGCCACTGCCTCCTCCCTTAATATTACCTTATTCAATAAAGAAATATGCGCGAAATAATCAGCAATCAGGTAGAGTGCAAAGGGATGTAATATAATGTGATAGAACCTAACTGTCCAAACAGGCACAAATATGTGGAGGGACATCCCTTCACACTGTACTTGATTGCGGATTATTTCGTGCATATGCTACTGAATTGAGTGAGGCAATATTAAAGGAGGAGGCAGGGACGTTGATGGTGGGGGTGGATGCTATGTTCATGGTGCTGTCGACAACCGCATCAGAAAATAGAGCACAAGTACGTTGAAGTGTGTTTCGCTAAATGCAGATTTGTAATTTGCATTTGCAAATACATCGTCAAATGCACAAAGCGCTGGAAAGTGAGTTGCAAAACCGGCACACATCAATGCACGCAAATGGAAAACATTGTGGGCATATGTCAATTTAAAATTAAATGCGCCTCCTCTGACTTTATTTTATTCTACATTATTTTCTAATTTTGTCATTCTTCTACTTGGTGATCCAAATACTTGGGTGCGCATCTTTATAAAGTTTTCAAGTTCTTTTAGGCCAGCCCTTGTTCGCGGATTCATGGCTGCACTTGTTTTAGTTATTGGCATCCTGCAATGGGCGTTTGGAGATTTGAAGCCCTATTGCAGTCGAACTTTGGCATTACAGTTGATTCGTGTCATAGCACATTTGCAAGTGGCATTAATGGGGTGCGTATAATAATTCTGGCAGAAATGACATCACAATGTAACTAGACAATTATTTTGGTTATAGCAACTGAGGAAATCGTCCATGTTGCGTAATTCCATGGTCATGCCCAATTAACGACTGGATTTTGTACAGTCACTTCTCGATTAGACCCCGTTTGCATCTCCTTTTTCATGCTCTCGTAGCTGCTCCCTACAATCTTCTCTCTCTTCCTTTTTCTCACCATACCTTACTTTGAATTGCCCGTTGCAGTTGTCCACGCACCTGCAAATACAGTCCACGAGACCTCATTTTACACTACACTAACAGAGTGTCACTTGTTAATCTTTTTTTTTTTTAATTTGCGTCTTATTCTAGCCAATAGTTTTGATTGCACACAAACGCGAGGAGAGGTCACGTAGTGGCATCATTGAGGCACCTAAAATGGCCTCAATGAGTGAGTCCAGATGGTGTGTTGAGACTGCCAACCACACAAAGCAAAGTCGTGGCACACGGTCAAGAGGCGTTCCTAATCTCCGGCGTGTCAAAAGCACCCAAACTCCTAACAAATCTCCGTGTGTCAAATGGAGCAAATGCTGTAGGATTAACACCCTACTATTTACGATTCTTACGGAGTTATTTTCGGTTGTAATAATTGGTGTTCAAAACAATACTGGCGGTCAAGGAAATCTTCAAGTTGGCCTTGAAGGTTCACCGTTCTATCTGCGCCACTTTTTACCTTCGTAACTAGCAGTTGCGCGAAGCTCCATTATGGACCCCCCAGTTCTATGCTCCTGATGCTCGCAGAAAACTTGTGGAGTATCTATCCTACGTCATGTAGAAGACATGTATAACGTCCTCAATTGCCAATTAAGGCAAAGATGAATAATTCCTCAAACCAAATGGACAAATCTTTGCAAAAACGGCTTCTTCACGAACCAGTATAGCGGCGAATGAGATGAGCGCGTTTCAATGAACTCTGCCAGGCGTACATTAGAGGGAGCACGGAAATCGAAAAGTGCGCCTTCTTCCAATAATCTTTAATATTCGTGGAGCTTAAGGCAGTGCCGACAACAAATGTGGCAGCTTAGGGTGTCATGTCAATAAACTGCATTTCCTAATGCAAACACCTGCGATTTTTTTCCGAAATCGCCTTTTTTGTGATTCAGTAGCAAAGGGTTGTCAAGTGAGGTAGGAAAAGGAGGAGGAATGAGAGTGGAGAGAAACTTCACAGTTTTCCACTTTGACTAGCATAAGCGGGGCGCTCGCACATTGTTATTCGCCACGAGTGTTGCTTCTTCCTTCTTCACTTTTTTCGCCATTCTGCTCCCCCTCCCATCCTCCCTTCCTTCCTCCTCGAGTAACTCTTTGTCTT
Source organism: Taenia hydatigena (assembly GCA_036345935.2). Lineage (NCBI taxonomy): Eukaryota > Metazoa > Platyhelminthes > Cestoda > Cyclophyllidea > Taeniidae > Taenia > Taenia hydatigena. The sequence continues at coordinate 13,051,016 of JADWOT020000001.1, forward strand.
TTACCTACTTCCTCTAATTCGCATTCATCTGAACTTTGGGCTATTGCATAGACTTTATTTTTTCACACATTTTGCTCCTTTTGATCTTACTTATTAGTCTTTCACTTTGTATTTTCTGCATTCTGCTTTTCCGAAAATAACTTCCATTTATTTTCCACGGTAAGATTGTCTACCTGCTTTCCAGTTTTAGCGTACAACAGGAAAATTTATTGTTGTGCTTTGAGGTTCCCGTCCCAAGACTCATTCAGTTCTCCATATTTTAGCAGTTTGCTTTTTACTAACTACATTTTCTTTGCCATCACGACCCACCAGCGTGGTATTACGGCGTTGTCAAGGTCGTTGTCGTCCTCGCCTTGTGGAGCAGAACTCCTCCACCATAAAGCAATACAAAATAACATCAAGTCTTTCTTAAGTGGCCTGTGCCAATCAGTTTGTTCCAAGTCTCCAGGTCATCCACAATGCATCGCCACGTATTTACTTTAGGAATAATTTGCCCAAAACTCAACTACACACAGATACTGAAACTAGATTTCGTAAGTGAAATTTCCTTTAGCCTTGAAACTATAAGTTTTGGACTCCAAAAGACAATTGTTACGCTTATAGCTAGTGTCTTTGTTTCAATTTCGTCCCGACAAGTCTGATCTCCATAAAGATGCGCATCAGGCCATTTCTATTTCGATATTTCTATCATACAATTGTACCACAGTGTGCATCAATCGACTTTACTTTGCTCAAAGACCAATGTTGCCAACTCGAGGGAGTTTCAGGACCACTCCAACGAGGCAGTTGAAATGCCAGCATATCATTCAACTCCACACAATCGCTCAATGGTGGCATTGGCTATCACTTCTATTTGACAACACAGCAACATTTAGAGTCGCCCTGTGGAGGAGATTAATAAAGCAGTGTGCAGCCTTTCCTTCTCCTTCCTACTCACATCCACCTATTCAACCACCCACAAGTTACACATTCTGCACCTCCTAAAGCCATTCTCAAGGCTAAACGGCAGCATGCCACCTTTTAAAGGTCCGTAAAACCTTCAATAGTAAGGAACTCACTTCAAAACGCACCTATTACCCATGTTGCCAACAATTGACTGCGACCAAACAAAATAAAAGCATCTCCAAACCTCTCGAAGCAAAATACGCCACACCCGTCACGTAGCCATGCAAATGGACTGCAGCTAGGAGAGCTTTAATCTTCAATAGGACATCTCTATTACTAATTCATACATACGTACTGCAGTTTCCTCAGCTTTTTCCTCCCCGAAGGCGAAAGAAGACATCGTACTCAGGCAGAACACATAAATGTGTAATTAGCACACCACTCTGAAAAGGTGCAACCACGATGCAATCAATTAGCCCATCACCAAAATCCTTCATTCAAAAAAACCACTGGCGCATTACATGGTCCACTTCGTCTTGTCCAACGCCGTGTTCCGTACTCTCCTCGGTAAGGCTACTGTCCTCAGTCTCCCCATCCCTCGTGGTGTGAGCCAATTCCCCATTGGATAGGAAAACGTGTCAGCCATCAAGCGTGTCCACGACCAGTGGAGGAAATATTGACCTAGAAACGAATTGTCAAACTCCTGCCAACGGTGCGACATCACGACAACTACAGCGACAGAATAATTCTGCTTTAACATGGCCATCAGTCTACAATCTACTGTCACATCGGAAGCATGCAAGGACAAGCCCAACTGCTTGTCTCAGGCAGTAGAAATGCACTCAATGCCGCCAACTCGCGGATGATCGTTAAACAACACACTCACACGCACGCACAAGAATCCCGAAAACGCAAAAATTCATGTAACATAAGCTACATAGGTTGGAAACTGCGGAACTAAGTGGGGCATGAAGTCGTTGAACACTTTGCCTTTCTCTTACAACTTACTCGCACTTGGACAATAGGTCATCCCACCCACTGCAACAGCCACATCTTGGCGTCACCAAAAATGCCTCTTTGGATGCGCCTTAACAACTTGCGTCCTACGCCTTAAAAATTAGGCAAGCGATTATTGAAAATGACAATGGATCGTAGAGGGAACCATACCTGCATATCAAAGCATCATAACTACACTTCCTATTATTTTACACCTACTTCATACCACCATCGCCTCATGCCACAGTGGCAAAGGCGACAATACCTGGACATCTTAGAGTTAAATAATGAACATGCAAAACTAACAATTGCAAGAGGACAATAACATCTGATTCCACTTATTCGGCATGCTTACCAAGTTACAGGTTCGCTCTTGTTCCGCTCTCATGTGGCACTCACATCACACTCAATCGTTCATAAGGTCTCCTCCAAGCACGAAGCCGCGCCTCTTATGTCCCAGGTGAATGAATAGTCCACATTGAGCAAGAGAATTTTTGGCAGAGTCGATTGACCAAATGATTGCAAGACCGCCGCTGTCGACAACGACGAAGACGACGAGTTTAAAGGTGCTCAGTGACTTCCCATGGGTCGACTTCTACATTCTCATTTCCTTTTCCCATTGCCACCGACGGCGAAGATGGGTGTAGTTGACAGACTCATAAGTCTATGATGCCGTTAAAAAGCGACCCACAACTACGTTGAAGGCAGTAGCGGCAGCAGAGCGAGTGTTAGTCAGTAAGACTGCTCACCTTCATCAGCCACCGTTCCCACAATCTCGCCAAGTCAATGAGCACAACATAAACGTCAACAGTAGCACAATAAACAAGCCATTGCAACGCATGGAAGGCCGAGTATTACACCACACGACACTATCGAAAACAGCCTTCTATCATAGTGGTAGAGCACCTGCACTCGAGAGCCACAGAAGGATGTGTAACAGCAGGGTAGTCAATGCACAAAGGGTTCATACTACTCTCTCTGCCTCGTGAGCAAGAATATTTGCACCCACAGTTTATTTCAGTGTAAATTGGCACCCCACATAATGACCTCCCATCGCATCACAAACGCGGTCACATCAGAGCAGCGACGCCGCACCCGAGGCAACTCCGACACCAACACCGAACATTGTAATTCAAACAGAGCCAAAAGGATTTCGTCCTCAACATAACTAGAAGCGGCAAACGACGTCCATACTTACACGTAATTGATAACAAAAGCAAGGATCTGCGGAAGCGTCGGATAATGGCATTAGGACAAAGTGCATGCACATATATTCGGCGAACAGAAGGGATTGAACCACTGCCACGACTTGGAAGCCAGGCCACCTAGCAAGGGCAAAAATTGGTGACCAGTTGCTCATTACCGGTTTGAAGAGCAATGCATTCAAAAAATTCACTACATGGCCCCTCTCGCAATCAAGTCGGGCGTTCCCTTTGTCAATCTCTTGCACCAGCCATCACAACGTGAATAGCGTTGATAGAATACACCCACGAGCCAGCCGACAAACCACACCACCAGAAGCAGCTGAGGGAAAGTAACAATGTAAACTAAGCCGTTTTAATGAGGCGACAAGTCGCGCGAGTGCCTCATGTAGAGGTAGCCAAATATGGAAGTGACGCCTTTTTGACGTCAGCGTTTTGATTGGTTAATGCTAACCAATGAGGAGCCGCAACTTGCCCCTCATTTGCGTTCGTTATCCACAGAAAAGGCGTTTAAAATCCTGACGTGTAGTCATGGTAATTCATGGCCTTTTCCAGCAAATTGTCGAAATAGAATGCTATCTGGTCCAACCTCCCCGTCACTGAGGCAACCCATAAGGAACAAAATACATTTATTAAGTTATTTAGTGCGCCTTGACAATTGGTACTAAATGAAAAGAAATTAATTCTCTTAGTAGACTTCTACCAGTATTCATTGCATCTTAGAAGCGATTGGCATCCATCTTTAACTTCTCACCCATTAATGTCAATGTGTCAGTTAGGAATTCATTGGAGTGTACTCCATTGATGTGGATCAGTTCTTCTAAATATTCCTTACGGTTGGCGTACTATAGGGTTCCGAGCAATCCTCTTCCAAATTAGTTGCACTTTGCCAACAAAAAGACGGTAGTACTTGTTGCGATCTCCTCATTAGTGGCATAGACAGCATGCTTTTTTATTAGTCTCCGCATCGAACCATTTTTACAGTTCAAAAGGCATCGTTAGCTTGTAGTAATCTGCTCTACCATTCGTTCCAGACGTTTTGTCTTTCTTCTGCAAATCTTTTGACCGAGTCGTCCATGTTAACAAGTTTGCCATCCATTTTCAGTTGACTCGTTTCCTCTTTCCTGCCGTACGGCGTCTGCCAAGCTGCACGCATTCGATGAGTGAGTGGCAGGTAGTGCGCCACCGTGTTGGTACGCATCAGGTAAAGAAGTGGTCACAGACGAAAGATGTTCTCCGCGACCTCGTAATTGCAGCCCATGGCTAACGCATTTCGCCCCAATTGCATGCTTTTTATTACTGCAAAGTGGTGTTCCATTGGTATTTGATAGCATCGAAAAGATCCTGCGATTGCCACTAAGAGTTTCTTTCATGACACGTAGACACGACCGGCAGGTTGTCTTCATGAACTGCGTATATACAATTTACTTATGACGGCAAAGTTTCGCGATTCCCACTGATTCATCCAGAGAACTTGTGTTCTACTCAGGACAGTTTGTCTCATCACTGTTGGTGTCCCAGTACACCAAATGTTCTGCTCGTGCTTGCCTAACGAAAAGAGGTTTTAGTACAGCTCTGCTTAGAACAGCATGTTCACAACACAATCAATGTCGCTTTACCTTCCCACTAGTTAATTCAATTCCAACTTGTCATTTCGAGGTACAACCAGGCGAAGTAGGCGATGTAAGCAACAAAGACATGCAGCAGGACAAATCAACCAACTACATTGTGACAGCCCTATAAGTGCCTGCATTGGTGACAATAGCGCACAATCGGCTCCGCTACAATCGGAGAGCAATGCATCGGAATGGGCGGCGTAGACCATGATCAGATGCCCGACTAGTTTGCGAGCATTGGGAGACAATAGAGCAGTATTCGATACATGACTTTATTGAAAGGATATTGCTTCGTGCAGGTCGAAAAGAGAGAGACGTATGCGATCGGGGTAAGCATCAAACCCGAAACCACCCCAAGACATTGCCACAACATCATCTCTTGAACCCACCTCACCAACACCCACGTATCACCTACTTTCCACCAATTCGCTTCAGCTTCCAACGCCACGTCATTCTCACCTCCGATGCCGAAAAAGCCCAACCAACTCACCTGCGCCTTGCTCGTGCCGAGGTACCTCTTAATCAAACTCAACAGCACGGTAACCAACACATTCAACCACTTCGCACCTGCTTTCATCACCTTTACATCAATGACTCCTATCTCTTCGCTTACACGAACACATCCACTGCGCCGATATTCCACACCCAGTCCCTCCTCTCCCAATGCCCCACTCCCCTCCAATGCTCCTCCAACCCAAAGAGCAAGGTACACCATTTCCCAAAGACCCGTCCACACACACATAACACATTCAAAGGTGACTGCAAAAGCACCAATCGTTCGACCATCCCTCAGTAGCCTAAGCGGAAAACAAACAATCCTCTTTCCAGTGGCCCTCAAAAGGGCCGTTGTCACGTTCATGGTTGCAGCAGACTCATCAAGTCAGTCCAGCGATCAGTAAGGCACTCGGTCGACCTACTCCTTACTGCCCACCGGCTTCTCCGTCTTCTTCGGTAGCAGCACCGCCTGAATGTTAGGCAGCACACCACCCTGCGCGATTGTCACACCACCCAACAACTTGTTCAACTCCTCATCGTTGCGGATGGCCAACTGTAGGTGACGAGGAATGATGCGTGTCTTCTTGTTGTCGCGCGCTGCATTACCCGCCAACTCCAACACCTCGGCAGCCAGGTATTCCAGCACAGCTGCCAGGTAGACCGGTGCACCAGCACCCACACGCTCCGCGTAGTTGCCACGACGCAATAGACGGTGCACTCGACCCACCGGGAACTGCAGGCCTGCTCGCGCCGACCTCGTCTTCGCTTTGGCTCGTGACTTGCCACCTTTGCCTCTTCCACTCATTCTTCCCTTCTCTTCTCTCCCTGTCGACACACAAAACAGCAAACCGATTGAAGCGTGATTCCGTCACATGCCAGACTGCTCCCGCCTTATAAGCCTCATTTATCACACTGAGGCACACTTCTTATTGGCCACAGAGCAGTCTAACCAATTTGCACATCTCATTGGTTTGCCAACGTCAACGCCCCCTGCCATTGGTTGCGTACTAATCATCCTGCTGCAATGAACAGGTGACTGCGCCTCGCCTGACTGGATTGTGTGCGAGAGAAGCCATGTATTTTCATTTAACTCTCACCTCAGATGACCTGCGTTTTATCGATATCGCATGTACTGCAACATCATACACCCATACACCCTAAAGCGTCCTAGTTAGCTATGCCAGAAAAGGGCAGAGTAGATAACGCAATAGACAGATAGCTTTCGTACATACCTAATTTACTTTTACGCTGTATTCCTGACATTTGCAGTCAGGTTTCCTTCAATTTCCTTCTTTATTCTTCTTCTTCTGCTAATTACTTACTTGATAGTGTTTCCTACTTATTTTGGCAAATGCTTTTATAGCATCTACATTTACGTGTACAGACATGTTGGCCAAAATAACGCCTATCCCGAAGATAACAACGCCAGTAACGTTGTTGCGCGCAAAAAGGCTGAAAGCGCCACAAGCTACCAATTGTTTAAGATTGCGGACATTGTAAAAAGTATCAAGGATAGCCGTTCATTGTGGACAAATGCTTCTCAAGCGCTTTCCCATGTAACAGATGGAGGCAGTGGCAAACAATTCGAATCTACCCTAGTTTAACAAAACGCTACCAACCACGAACAACTGCGTTACCATACTTCTGATAAAGCCACCTGACCACACCCAAACCCAATGCACTCAGTTCGCACGTCCCCAATTTACTAAAGTAGAAGACAGCCTTTTGACTCCTTGACTAAGTATTATCCCTCTGTGACAACATCGAGAACCACCAGCACTGAGAACACTCAATCCAGCACAGAGCCCAATCCCGTTTCTTCTCTTCATCGTTGACCTCCACAATCACCCCCACACGAATTACCGTATCCCACCCTCCTCCTTTGACTTCCCCTGGCCTACACCTAGTGACGACCACCGCCCACACTGACACTAGTACCCCGAGAGCACGAAGACAATGAGGACAAGGACCACACAGAATACGAGGAAATAGCAGCAAAACGCATATTTTTGCCCACGACGATCAAAAATGAATGTGGTAGTGGCCCTCAACAGGGCCGTGGGGTTCGTTCACTCACAGGGCGGGGTCAAGTGGGCTGCAGTGGAGTGAAGTAGAGTGCCACTAGTCAGCAGCAGCACCAACAGCACTCCACATCCAACCCATCTACTTAGAGCCCGTGTACTTGGTCACAGCTTTAGTACCCTCCGACACCGCATGCTTCGCCAACTCACCAGGCAGCAGCAGACGCACAGCAGTCTGAATCTCTCTGCTCGTGATTGTCGACTTCTTGTTGTAGTGTGCCAACCGGCTCGACTCAGCAGCGATTCGCTCGAAGATGTCGTTCACAAAGGAATTCATGATGGACATCGCCTTCGACGAGATACCCGTGTCCGGATGTACCTGGCGCAACACCTTGTAGATGTAGATGGCGTAGCTCTCCTTCCTCCGTCTCTTCTTCGCCTTATCCGTCTTCGGCACCTTCACCTTCGACGCCTTCTTTGCAGCTTTGCCCGACACTACTTTCGGAGCAATGACGACCTCCTCTTGCCCTAATTGTCAGTGAAACGAAACAATTCACGTCGGAAATGCCACCATCAAGGTTACTTATAGACAAATCTCCACCACTATCAATGGCAAAGTTCGAGTTATCAATGGCTCAGACAACAGCCAATGACAATAAAGAAAACAGCATAAGGCACATTCCAATTGGACGTTGGTAGAAGGCAAATTATGTAACGACGAACTGCAGTAGTTCTTTGTGTGCATAGATGTCAGTCTTCCATGAGCCAATCAGTCTCAAACGTTCAGTGCACTCAAACACGAAAGTGTATAATTCCTATTTTAATATAATATGCATAAAAATTTAGGTGAATTATATTTTATAAGGAATAGTTAAAAAATTAGCAAAGATTTCCATGTTTGCAGATAGATGTATTGGTAAACAAAATACAATGCATAGTCCCTGAGATATATGTTCTTAAAAATTCTTACATTAAAGTTGATAAAAACAAATGTTGCGGAACGAACAAATCAATATTATTAACGAGATAACCTCAGCAAACTTGGAGGCTACTAGAGGGGTTTTACGCTTCACACCCATTCCTTATTACTATCCCATTTATGGAAGAAGATCGCATCTTCTTAGGTGTCTTGACTGTAGAAGCTAAAACAGTTGGTAGGCGTAGCATTAATAGAGGGCTGACCCACTTCAATAAAAGCAGATTCGAATTCTTGAGCCGCCTCCCGAATTCGTGTGGCAGTTAATGACCAAATGCACTACAGCTATTGGGCCATGAACCACCAGATATGTCAACATGGATGAACAGGCACAATGGATAGACTAATGATTTGTACCGTTGAGATAAGCAACTAAGTAAGGAAGCGCTGAAGATAACTACGAAAATATTGGATATCAGATTCAGCACCGGCAGCTGCCAGATTAACCAGATGTTCACAATGAGCGGCTGTTCATGACACTATAACAATATCCACGATAACAAACAATTGATAGTTTGTAGTATTTTAACGTTACTGGCGTTGTTATCTTCGGGATAGGCGTTATTTTGGCTAACATGTCTGTACACGTAAATGTAGATGCTCTAAAAGCATTTGCCAAAATAAGTAGGAAACACTATCAAGTAAGTAATTAGCAGAAGAAGAAGAATAAAGAAGGAAATTGAAGGAAACCTGACTGCAAATGTCAGGAATACAGCGTAAAAGTAAATTAGGTATGTACGAAAGCTATCTGTCCATTGCGTTATCTACTCTGCCCTTTTCTGGCATAGCTAACTAGGACGCTTTAGGGTGTATGGGTGTATGATGTTGCAGTACATGCGATATCGATAAAACGCAGGTCATCTGAGGTGAGAGTTAAATGAAAATACATGGCTTTTCTCGCACACAATCCAGTCAGGCGAGGCGCAGTCACCTGTTCATTGCAGCAGGATGATTAGTACGCAACCAATGGCAGGGGGCGTTGACGTTGGCAAACCAATGAGATGTGCAAATTGGTTAGACTGCTCTGTGGCCAATAAGAAGTGTGCCTCAGTGTGATAAATGAGGCTTATAAGGCGGGAGCAGTCTGGCATGTGACGGAATCACGCTTCAATCGGTTTGCTGTTTTGTGTGTCGACAGGGAGAGAAGAGAAGGGAAGAATGAGTGGAAGAGGCAAAGGTGGCAAGTCACGAGCCAAAGCGAAGACGAGGTCGACGCGAGCAGGCCTGCAGTTCCCGGTGGGTCGAGTGCACCGTCTGTTGCGTCGTGGCAACTACGCGGAGCGTGTGGGTGCTGGTGCACCGGTCTACCTGGCAGCTGTGCTGGCATACCTGGCTGCCGAGGTGTTGGAGTTGGCAGGTAATGCAGCGCGCGACAACAAGAAGACACGCATCATTCCTCGTCACCTACAGTTGGCCATCCGCAACGATGAGGAGTTGAACAAGTTGTTGGGTGGTGTGACAATCGCGCAGGGTGGTGTGCTGCCTAACATTCAGGCGGTGCTGCTACCGAAGAAGACGGAGAAGCCGGTGGGCAGTAAGGAGTAGGTCGACCGAGTGCCTTACTGATCGCTGGACTGACTTGATGAGTCTGCTGCAACCATGAACGTGACAACGGCCCTTTTGAGGGCCACTGGAAAGAGGATTGTTTGTTTTCCGCTTAGGCTACTGAGGGATGGTCGAACGATTGGTGCTTTTGCAGTCACCTTTGAATGTGTTATGTGTGTGTGGACGGGTCTTTGGGAAATGGTGTACCTTGCTCTTTGGGTTGGAGGAGCATTGGAGGGGAGTGGGGCATTGAGAGAGGAGGGATTGGGTGTGGAATATCGGCGCAGTGGATGTGTTCGTGTAAGCGAAGAGTTAGGATTCATTGATGTAAAGGTGATGAAAGCAGGTGCGAAGTGGTTGAATGTGTTGGTTACCGTGCCGTTGAATTTGGTTGTTTAAGAGGTACCTTGGCACGAGCGAAGCGCAGTTGAATTGGTTGGGCTTGTTCGGCATCGGTGGTGAGGAATGACGTGGCGTTGAAAGCTGACGCGAATTAGTAGAAAGTAGGTGACACGTGGGTGTTGGTGAGGTGCGTTCAGGAGACGATGTTGTGGCAATATCTTGGGGTGGTTTCGGGTTTGATGCTTATCCCGATTGCATACGTCTCTCTTTTCGACCTGCACTAAGCAATATCTTTTCAATAAAGTCATGTATCGAATACTGCTCTATTGTCTCTCATTGTTGTATCGGAGCCGATTGTGCGCTACTGTCACCAATGCAGGTACTTGTAAGGCTGTCACAATGTAGTTGGTTGATTTGTCCTGCTGCATGTCTTTGTTGCTTGTATCGCCTACTTCGCCTGGTTGTACCTCGAAATGACAAGTTGGAATTGAATTAACCAGTGTTAAGGTAAAGCGACATTGATTGTGTTGTGAACATGCTGTTCTAAGCAAAGCTGTAATAAACCCTCTTTATGTGAAGCAAGTTTGTGGAAAGACCTTTGATGTATTGGGGGGCCAACGTCTTTGCGGACGATGTAACTTCCACCACTGAATCGGACCGCTTCGCGCTTCATTACCCTTTGTGTAGTTCAACCGGCTTAAACTTGAAATGACAAGTTTGAATTAAACAACCAGTAGAGAAAGGACCCAACACTTATTGGGTTGTGAGAGGCCGCTTTCTGCTTGGATAAAGGTGACCCAGACCCTACCCTGGGTGTACACATGAAGGACGTTCGAGGCATTGTAATGTCAGCAAACTTAAATGCGGTTAAAGAAAGACCCATCACCTAGAACAACTCTTCCTGACTACCAGCCCCTCAGCACCGTTATTTCGGAATCCAACGCGACCAGATGTGCAATGGATTCCGTCCAGCCACTGTCTCGCATACTTCGGTAGAAAGATCGACCAACCCGCCCGATACGGCCTCCTTATACACCCACAACTCAAGAATAACCATCCCCCTTACAACTAGCACCATATTCTACGCTGTGAGCTCAGCTTCCACATCCACGAATGGCACACCACACCCTAGTGAAGATAATGAGCACACTACAAAAGCCAACCACCGCACATTAAAATGAACCTATCTCAACTCATCAAAAAAGACCAAACAATACAGCATAGGAAATAAACAGCAGCAATTCACAAATGTGTCAGTGGATGACATCGCGCTTATGTTTTCCATAGTAAACACCCAGTCGAAGTGGTCGAACATTCGACATTCCACGTGTCGACTGCCCACCATTCACAGCCGCGATGAGATCGGGAGCACCAACTCAGCACTCGCACACGCAACCCCATGTCCTGCACCTGCAAAAAAAGTAAAGTCCAGTCAAATGAATCGCTGATTTGCCCTTCCTTTGGGTGATCAGTCCCCAAAATGACTACTAGTCAGAAATCCATCCTCACACCCACAAGCCATCACCTGCATCATGGGCACGTGACAGCCTCAGCTTCTTGCGCCATCATCTTGCAATCAGACGGTTCATAACACACTAACGAACTCCGAAATCACAGATTTGAATATTGTGAAAAAATGGGAATAGCAAGTAGAAGCAAGGTCTGGTAGATTAAGAACTAGCTTACCCAAGTCGTTCTTGCTACTTCCTCGCGATACACATCCCATCTGCTCCGTCCTCGAAGTCCACCCACCTTCTCCAACTCATGCCTCCCCTTTGCGAGCACATTTCGCGTCGTTGACGCCCGTTGAAGTACACCTCACACTTTTCAATTCACTATACACAGTTTGACGATGCAATGGGACGAATTTTACACCTACAAAAAAATTTAGCAGGAAAAACATTTACATCCTCTGCCACCCATTATAAGTCAAGCGGTTGTGATTACAAGCGATCAATCATAAAAGACATGCTCCATTATTGGCAAGCATCTGCCGATTTGTCTCCAATGTCCCAAACGTAGGTGTGTGTGTGTTACCTAAAACTCATTCATTCTCATTCAAATCAAATTGCGCCTGGAAAGACGGATGGCTTCATTGTAATGCAGGAAAGCCTGCTACAACTTCCAAAGCAAACAGCTCCACAACAACAATAAGCCATTCCTTCGTTCTCGGATCAACCTCAAACATCAACTCGCGTAGAAAACGAACCTATGCATAAATGGTGACTGAAGCCTTGCTTTGTGCATTTAGGAAATGGTCAACATAAAACCGCAGACTGAAGTTCCAACCGGCAATGTAGAAACCAGTGAATAGAATAAGAATGATACCACGCATTATGAAAAGACTTGGACACAAACAACCATAGCTAATCGATACCTTAAATACGTACATTCAAACCATCAGGACACAAAATGCATGGAAAAGTTGCATGAAGTGCAATTCATTCTTACCCGAGCAATGTACGGGGCAATGGAGGAAGTAATATTCCTATTTGCTATTGTTCGGCAAAAACTCCCATCTCCCCGGATAATGATCAATTAGGACGAGTGAATTCCTGTTTATTCGATTCTATGTCACCAAATTGAACGTAGTGTCAGTCCGGATTCTCCATTTATCAACGAGCAGAACCTTATTGGACAAAATCCCTGCGTTGACTAAAACCAACGAAGGCGCCACTGCACCGGCGAAATAATGCAATGAGGCTGTCAATGTCATTAGCAAAAATGGTTTAATCTAATTTTTTATTAGAGTATTAGGCATCGCAAACAAATATTAGCTGCAATTGATTTTATGCTTCTGGCTGAAATTACGCGAAACTTATGCATGTAAGATTTGAAGCAAAATAACTTTGGATAAACTAGACACAAGTAAAAATTTGCATTTGATCCCCTTTTATTCTAACATAGTAAAAACAACTATTTTACTACTCTTCCTGAAAAGACACCTTTGACTTGCAAAATAAGTCCAACCAAATTATTTGAAACCGACATGCGAACATTGTGGAGGGTTCCCCTTCCCCCTTCTTATCACCCTTGTTACTAGAAGTCTGAACACGCTTTGACATATTTATAATGGAAGAGAGAGAGGGTACAGCGGGATTTTGTAAAAGAGTTCAGGATGGGGATAAGTCACGCTCCTGAGAGTCACCAAGCCACTCCGCTACCAGGTTCCAAATTGTTCTCCCGACTCTGGCCTACAAAGCGCATTTAAGGAATATAAGTATTGCACGGTCCCCTCGTATTTTGAGCGCCGTCTTCGGTATTACTCTCATTGATTCGCTTTAGTTAAACCATCGGGTGGTTTTCTTTCCTCTACAAATACATAGGCTTCGTCCTCGTTTTCCGACCAGCTGAGCACCTCTGTAAGGTCAGATCTTATTGTGATGGCCGGTTATTGACTGGGTACGGAGTTCTGCATTCTGGATGAGGTAGTTCGTGGTGGAGAGAACTTTTACTACGCGGAAGGGGTCTTTACGTCAAGGGTGGTAAAATTTGCGATGTGTCCCAGGTGGGGTAATCGGCCGATATATTTGGACGAGATCGCCTTCGTGGCAGACGGTGAGTCAACTGTGCTTGTCGTAGTATATCTTTTGTCCGGTATGAGACCTTTGCAGGTGTCGGCGGGCAAGCTTAGACGTCTTTCTTATCCCTTCTTTGAGAAGTAGTACGTACTTCGGGGCATTGTCAGTAGCCACTTCCTTACCCGGTATAAATACATTGGAGGGAATCTCATTTCGCGGCCCGTGAGCATCTTGAACGGAGAGACACCAGTTGATATATGGACCGTAGCCCTATGGATAGTAGTCCTATCAGGGTCTGGCTAGTTCTTTTACTTGTCCATTGCCTTGAAAGAGTCCAGGTGTCGTGCGCGTCTTTGCGATTCCAAGGGATCTGCATAGTTTAGCGAAGAGTCGGCCTTCGATTCAGGCACTCCGTGTTGACAGATCCAACGATTGAAAAAGGTTGACGCAACCGTCTCTGGGTCTTGCGACTTCATGGGTTCTGCTTCGGCCACTTTCGTGAAGTAGTCGACCATAACTGGGATATATCGGTCTCTCCTCTTGGTCAGTGGTAGAGGACCCATGATGTCTGTACCCACCTGCTCGCCCAGAAGTCCTGTAGGCATAGGCTGCAGGGGTGCAACTTCTGTGGAATGAGGATTCTTGAGACTGCTCTAAGTAATGTAGGTTCAGCAGAAGTCATGCATGTTTGGGGAGAGAGAGGACCGCCAGTATCGCTTCATCGAAACCTCCATCATCTTTTTCTCGCCTACATGGCTTAATTGTTCGTGCGACTCCTGAAGGGCTGTTTATATCAGGGAACCTGGAACAACCACATGCTTGGGAGACGTGACGTCTTCTTGGTACCACAAGACCTCATCTTCCAGAGAGAGTTGGGACCATTGTTGCCACATCTGCCTGGCCGCCTTGCTGGACGATTTCATCTCTTCCGCAGTGGGCTTGGACGAGGATGCCAGAAATCTGTCGTATACCAGTGAACGTGTCGGGTCTGTACTCTGTGTGTTTCTCCACTGATGTTCAGTCGGCTCGCTTAAACATAGGGTGCCTACTATACCGCTATGCATTTCCACTGAGAGAGGTCTGTGGAGCAATGCATCCGCGTTGCTATGCCAATTTCCTTTTCTGTACTGCACAGTAAAGTCATACTGTTGCAGTTCCTCGTTCTCATTATGAACTGTCTCGCTATCAGGTAGTGCTTGAAGTGTCGCACCATTGTGTAGATGGCGAAAAGTTCATATTCTGTTGCACTCTTCTGTCTCTTTTTTTTGTTTAGTCTAGCAGTAGCGTAGGCAATGACGTGTCCTCTGCCTTCTTTGTCTCTTCACGAAAGTACACCGCCCACGGCCACGTCACTGGCGTCCATGCCCAGTACAAAGGGAGGTGCGTCGGTCTTAAAATTTGGTAAAGCCAAAATCGGAGCGGAGCAGAGGATTCGCTTTAGTTCTTTGAGGGCTTCATCATGTTTGTTCTCCCACTTGAGATTCTTTTTCGTCTGCTTCTCGGTTAGATTGTGTAAGGGACTGGCGATCTTGGCAAAGCCTTTGGCGAAACGCCTATAGTAGTTTGCCAAGCCGAGGAAGCTGCGGAGTTCCGTCTGATTAGTTGGTATTGGCCAGGTTCTCACTTGTTTTGTGCGATCTTCAGTGACTGCCATCCCGTTTGACGAGACTGTGTGCCCCGAAAATGTGACTGAACGACGAAGAAAATGACGCTTCTTTGGTATCAAGGTCAAACCTGCATCCTGTAGACGGTCCAGGACTAGTTTGAGATTGGCATTATGCTCGCGAATGTCTCTACCGAAAACAAGGACATCATCGAGGCAGATTATGCAGTGTTTCGGAAAAAGCTCAATCAGTGCAGTCTGCATCAGGCGCTGGAAAGTGGCTGCGGCGTTACAGAGTCCAAACGGCATTGTCTGGAATTCATAAAGCTCGTTGGGCACTATGAAAGCCGTCTTCTCTCTATCTTTTTTGCGCCACATATCCGTTTAGCTGCGCGCGAATCAGCAGACTCAAATGTATGCGGATTGTGAAACGATGCGTACGTACGGATCGGCTCTCAACTGCTTAGACAATATTCCTTCACATTTTGCGTGCTGGCTTTTAGGCGCCACGCACTTGCGCATCTGTTTTTATCGAAAAACGCGTTGCTGTTCCGAGTCGCGTACAGCAGCGAATATGCGGTTCTTTCTTGCGACTTATTCATAAAACGAAAATGCCAAGATCGCCCAGTTGTGAGGAAAGCAAAGTTGTATTAGTCAAGCAAAACGAACTTTCGGTTTCCTGACCAGAATGAAGCCGTGAGGAAATGCAAAAGGGGCATCCTACTCTGGGTGCAGAGTAGCCTAGGATACATCGCATAATCTCCTCTTACCCTTTGTTCATCTCCACTGCATTCTATTCTATTCGCTTCTCCTCTACTTGAACTGTCCAAAGTCTCAGAAGTTTGACACCCACAACTCACAATTCTAAATTAATTCGGGTCACTACACGAAAATGGTTGCGAATCGTCACATGCGGTTCAGCAATCGACAATTCTGATCAGTGCTTAGACTTCAATATTCCATCATCATGTACTTCCACTCATGAAATGCTCTGTTCGTATCTGTGCGCCGAAACGGATCACCAATCCCCAATTCCGGGGAGACAAGGTAGAATGCGGGTCCCCCGAGACACGCAAAATGCCACGACTGGAGAGAGACAGAAATGCACAAAGCATCACGGGTATCTACATCCGATGGGCGTATTCCACCGATGGGAAAGACGATGTCAACAAAGTCATCACAGGTAGACAAAAAAAAGCTGCATCCAACAATATAACCAGACGATTCTGCCTTTAAAATTGTGTTGGTATTAAGATGCCCCTATTTCCCACTAAATATGTAACGATAGCGCTTCCATTGGTACGCGAAGTATACTGGCAGGTTAGCCGACCTACTGCGATTAGTTAAATGTTTTCATTTAGAGAAGAACTGGGAGCCGAAAGGACATGTGCTTCCGCATAATCTTACTACTTCAACGTTTTCAACACTATTTCTCCACAAAAGTCAGTCAGTGCATACGGTGATGGTAGCATTATCTAAGGCGCAGAAATTTCGCTTTCATTTTATTCCTCCTCTTCGCTGCACCTCCTCCTTACAAAAAAATGGAGGGCACATCAAACAAATTTACGCGCCAGGGGTGGAGGCAATCCGCCTGAATTGATACCTTCTTCAAAGTAACGTATTTATGCGCACGATGTTTCGCGAGATGAGATGGATGGATGCTGCCATTTGTATGAGGCAAGACAGTACCCTTGATATCACCCCTTTAACGCCATTGTGGAGAGCTGATACTGAATAAAGGACTGGTAATGCTGCGTTCTGATGTTAAACGCTGACCTCCGTAGTCAAAGGCACTCGTTCAACCTCAGCCAAAAGTGCTTGAACACGGTTGCTACTGCTACTTGTTGTAGCGTGTTGGTGGTTGACTTAGTTCAAATGAAAGCCAACAATTAAAACGCTCTTCGCTTGGATTGCGGCTAAAGGTCACGTCCTCAGACTGCATGGGGGAAAGAGGCAGGTTGGTAGATCCTGGCTCATTAAACACCCAGAGACCAATGAAAAATGAAAATGTCCATTTCAACACCAGTTTGCTCCCGCATTTTTCTGCAAAAAATGTCAGTAGGACAAATAGTACCATAACAAATGAAGAACCACCCCATACCCCATAACACCAATACGAAATTAACGTTCCATTTCGGTGAAAAGTGGGTGTGCAGTAGGTAAAGAGTCTCATTCCCAAAAGTAGTGGTACAATAATCACACAAATGTCATTAATTTCTCCCGAGGACTGGGTGGGCAATTCGATTGTCGCATCTCACTTCCATAGGAATGGGCGGAGAGCCTAAACAAAGATGATAAATTGGGAAAGTTAATGGATATCATTCCAGAAAATCGTCTCAATCAGTAGCATTCATTTACCAAAGGGTGATGGTTTTGAACCAGACACATCCAAAAACACAAAGAATTTTGGATTAAACAAAAGATCACTTCTTTGAATTACCACCAGCCAACGTGTTAATAAAAGCAGTCGTGCTACGGTGGTAAGTTGCCCTGGCAAATAGCCGGATGTAGAATCAAATTTTAAAGCTCAAGTAAGTCGTTGAAGTCAAATCGGACGCTCAAAATGAATTCGACGCACTTCTTGAACTGCCTTCCTTGAAGGCAAATAAAATGCGGCAGTAGACTGAAGAAGGTGAAGTGGAAGTGGGAGAGAATGGAAGATTAGTGAATGAAGAACTGAAAGAAGACTCACGACATACTGGACTTGCATTCAAAAGCTTAGTTTGAAACTGCTCCCGATGAGATCCAACAGATAGGAAGTACGGGAAGTGTTAGAAGAAGGAGAAAGGGGATGATAGGATAACATCTCATAGACACTTTGTCCACCTGATGACAGCTGATTGTTCGCTTAAACATAATCACCAGAGATACACTTTGACAGCAGAGGGAGGCTAGGAAGTACAGAAACAAGTGATCCAAGCGAAATTCAGCACCGCATTTAGAACCGCTGAACCGGAAAGGGATGTAGGAAAACAAGAGTGAAACAGGTCATTTTCAAAGAAGGCCAGAAAGAATAAATATAGTGCGAAAATTTGGGGAAGCATCAACAAATGAAAAATTCCCTAAAGCGACAGCGATTGAGATAAATGGGAGGAAGTTAGACATATTTCATAAGATATTCAGCGTAGAAGACAAAAACTTGACCGGATAGGAAAATTCAGCACAACAAAGGGGTAGACAAGTGGGTGAATGGGCCGCTCATGATCTAGTGGTCGTGCATACTCCAATCCCACCAACAGAGAGACACCGCGACTAGGTTCCTGTGAGATGGTGTTGAGATCAGAGGAATTAAACATGAGATTGAAAATAACCTTCAAAAGAAGCAGTAATGACTTTTGCTAAGAAGTACATCGTAGTTAAGTTCATTGAAGCCTTCTTTAAGCGGCGCCAAAATACGATACTCAGAATAGAGGGCGAGGAAATTAATGATTGAAGAGTGTTGAATTGAGTTGTACCAAAATGCATACCGACTTCTCGGAGGAGGTAAGGGGCAAGCGAAAATATGTTCATGGCTGAAGAATGCAAAAGCAAAAGTAATGTTGGCAAGAGGTAGAAAAAGAGAAAATTAGAATAGACGTTGGGCGACGAAAAAAGCGCTAAAATAATTCATTGCTGGAGTGGCGATGCAGGATTCGACAGTAATAAGGGAGGTAATAGTCTCCATGTGGGCAGAGGGGATAGAAGAGAGGGACCAAATTTTAGCATCATTTAGCACTGGAGAACAGACGAAGAGTGAATGAAAATGTGCGCCAAGTGAATTCGGATTAATCACTATTGTTTGGTCGATTGATAGATGCACGGGTGTAAGTGTGGTCGCCGATCTGCATCGGCTGGTGGATGACTGTCTGCATGGATACAAAACGAGTCCCTCTATTGACTATTCAACGAAATTGGTAAACAAATAAATAGCAAAGTGAGCAGTGCACCAAGATTCAAGTGCTTATTGGACTACAGTTGCTTCCTCAAATTGATATCTAGTAACAGCAGGAAGAAACTCACATCCTCGTAGCACTTGGGCAATGCAAATGCAGCTTTATGCACCGCCTTGGTGTAGAATTTGCGGTCTGCCGGCGGCTCGCGAGACGCTTCGCTAAGATTGATGTTCTGCATTCACAAATCAGCGATAAATTTGCACCCAAACGTGTTCACTCTCAAGTCAGACAACAGGCAATAGCGTGCTAGTCATTTACCTCATTTTTGCATGCGATAACATAGCCAAGATGGCCAGAAGCGTAGGATGGAATGATGTTGTAGGCATAAGCCACATTCGGGAATACATCCCTGCAGAAGCCTACCATTGTCTGAACAATGGGCAGATCCAGAAAAAGGCATTCACCTGTGTGAAGCAAGTACGAACTACATGTAGCGAGTCGTGATATGGAAGTAAAAAGTCTAGTTACAATTTAGAAACAACCAACAGCGATTTCAATACTTTTAGCAGCGAAACATCTATCGGACATGAATGCTAAAGCCCCCAGTTCGCCTTCTGGACGTCTTCGTGAGAGAGACTCTCCGGTACAGAGATTCAGAGTACCAAAGAAATGAACGAAAACAAAACCGAATGGGACTTACAGCATAGCTTAAAGTGCTACATAGAATTCGTGCATGCGAAATCCTCAAACCCATCAAACCAATGACTCAGCAACTTTGGGTGGCATAGCAATTAGCTTTGATCTACCTAAAGATAACACAAGAGCGCAACCGATTTGGAGGAGATGATTGACTTAGTTATGAGGATAATCAAATCAGACTGGACCTTTTGAATTTACATACGAGTTTTTTTGTTTCAAGAAGTAGCCTCTTGCTCCATTTGTATGCGAAAATACCCCACAGCCATCCTCGAAACAGAACAATTTGCCACTCTGCCTATCCTGGCACCGAGCACTAGCTAACGCCGCATATTCGCACATGCTCGCCTTATAGGCATTGCGGAAGAATCCCTCCATTTTGCAACGTCAAAATAGGTCTCTAAGTTCAAGTGTTTCACGTATTCTCCGAAAGTTTACAAGAATAGCTGGGCTGCAAGCTGAAAGCCAACATGAACACAACCAGATTTACAACCAACTGGATTTGAGACGGTAATACTATCCAACCATCTTATTACCAAGTGGCTGAATGTTCCATCAGCGTAATATGCTGGATTTAAAGTCTTCCGTAGATACGGGTAGACATTCGTGGGTTTAGATTTTACGTCAGATTTGACAGGAAACTTGCCCCGCATCATTATTACTCGTCATACTAACTAGCGACGTCTAGACTGTTGCAGTGAACACAGTCTTCACTTGATACCACGCGTAGTACCGCCACGACATGATCCCTTTCGGTAAGTGAAAGAACTCCAGTTTAACTTAATCGCCTCTTTCGTGTTTCAAAGCTTATCTCTCAGCAGTTTCGGAAACACGCACACAGATGACCTTTAGATATCTGAAATTCTTACACTCCGTGTGGCATTGGAATGCAGTTGACACCCAGAAATTGTGGGGTCATAACTCACACTTCAGTTCGGGACTATGCCTGCGTGAAACGCAGCAGGTGACATCTGCTTGCAGAATTACCTTACTCGAAAAGAAAACAGGTCCATGGTCAAAATATACCTCATTTCCTCAAATCGTTGACTGAACATGTAAATATAAGCAATATCAGCCTCAAACTCAAGCACCCAAGGAAATATTAGCTGCATTTCTCCAAATTTAGGAGGGAATATGAAAAAGCGGGACGCATGCTTCATTTCATGACATTTAAATGACTACCAACCGCGTATGGTCGCATAGAAAGCTTCAGACGTAGATCAATCAAAATGAATGCCTTCGGCCATCTACTGAAAGCAACAGACGCCCCTGTCTACTCTCTTTGTGCCAAATTAGAAAAGCATTTTCAAACTGGAAAAATCAGCCGTTAGTTCCAAACTAGTCCGCTTCAAAACCAAAAACACTTTTAAACCGACGATAGAAACAAGATCTATGCATTTCCATTTTTCAACATGATAAGTCGAGGCGGTCAAAAACTCACCCTGATTACAAATAACTCCATCATCCGTAAGCGTTTGACTCAGCAGTTGGAAGTATTCCTTGTTAAAGAGCGGAGTGGAAGGAACTGTTAGAAAACAAGAGGGATCGGTAAGTTCGCCTGATAACACGTTCCGCACCAGGACCTCTGAGGCCAGTTGATCAACTTAAACGTTTTACGGTAACGCCTATTTTCGTTGTCTTTCCTCCAGTCCAAGATGTTTCACTTCACCAGTAATCAAGCAAATCATGGGACTGTGACGTGTGAGATCGCTTGACAGACTCTGTGCGATAACATGTCACACCAACAACCAGCCTACTTCGCTTTACCTCCTCTCCCAGTTTACCGTCAACATTCCCAGCCTTCCGGCCTTTCTAGGTCACTGTAGATAAGTGCTATTTATACACTTCTGTTGCATAAATTTACAACACTGGTTGACAAACACAACTTCCTCCTGGTTTCTAAATACCGTGGTAGTTGGACTACTACACGAATTCTAAGGTAAACACTTGCCTTCGAAGAATACCAATCTTGTATCTGGGAAGGAAGAAAAGATGGTTGAGATTTCGAAAAACCTTCTGCATTAGACTCCATGAATAAAAATTAAGCTCTACTCAGCGAAAACAGGGAAAACGATTGTATTTAAGAGACATGCACAATGCAGGACCCGTTCCTACCACTGTTTTGGCACATTTATGGTCCCATCACCCAAGGTGTGAAGGTGACTTGATATCACTCCCGGAGTGCCTGAGAGCCGTGGTAATGCCTGTTGAAACGACATAGGAGTCAATGCTGGTTGCCGCACGCTGACCACGCAACCATGACAATGGGGTCATGTCCCAGGTTAACGGGCTCCAGACTCCAGAGAAAGCGCATGTGAAGCTATAATCAGGCGCCTTTAGCGTTTTAAGAACACAACATTTGCGGAGCATTGAGTGTCAAATCTTGAACTAAAGCTTACCATCGGTTTCACATACAGCAAAAAATGAAAAATCTGACACACGGTACAAGGGCAGATTGAAATGCGGCGATTCCAAAAATGCAGACCTCCCATTCCACATCAAATTTAAAATTAAATGGTGTCAGAATCATATCGATATTACCTCTTTGTTATACAGAGAAAATGGTTTCGATGATTATACTTCATTAACACTACAGGACATCGTACGGTAGCGGTTTAGGAGGCATTACACAGGCGTCAAAGTAACAAAATATGGGTTTTATATTACATTATCGAATGTGAAGAGAAAAAGCATTGATAACTGCCATGCAAATGCACTCTTGAAGTAGTACCGTTGAATGAATGCCGAAAAACTACTATTTTTATCATTTGTTGAGAGATGTGACTTTAAGGTTAGTAGAAGCCTCATCAAAAGCAGTCAGCTCAATTAGTTAGGTAGACAAAAAGGTTAAAAAGAGCTCTAGCACTGCTAGCGCATGGTGGCAAATAAGTGAAGACAACTACCTACCACCGGGATCGGTGGAGTCTGTGATAATGACATCATACTTCTCCCCCTTGGTCACATGCTCCTTCAGAAAAGCGAAGCCATCAGCAACATGAACGGAGACCTTGGGGTGGTCCAGGCCCGACGCAGTGAAGGGAAGATACTTGCGAGACAATTCGAGCACCATACTATCGATCTCTACGAGGTCAACGTGTTGCACACACTGATGCCGAACGACCTCCCTTGCAACACCACCGTCACCACCACCGATGGTTAGGACGCGGCGCGGGCAATCATCTCCTGGTAGAAAGCCTCATCCCTTTCGGTCAGCTGGGTACGTCCATCAAGTACCAGGATGCGTCCGTATGTCGCACTGAAAATAAAGTGGTGATAACTAGTCCCACTTATTAAAATTAAGCAGCAATAAGTGGAATGGAAAATGAACCTTTCGAAGATGAGAACATCTTGAAACTCGGATTTGCCCTCGAATAGGACCTCATTGACCTTAAGGCTGAAGGCCTGACCGGAGAAACCAGAGGACACTTTAGAAAAGCACCCCCTCAATGTGGAATTCATGGTACAACGCCAAAACTAACAAAAGGAAACGGGTTCGAAATTTGTGTGTGCAAGATTTGATAAGAAATGCTTAATGCGTGCATTGATTTAAAAAATAACGAGAGGTCGGTTGAAATAAGGATTTTTCGTTTCTGAATAAATAAGAGAAGGACATTGAGAGAAGTTTTCGGCAATCAATGAGTTTCTCGCCTTGAAAGAATGCGCTGGTGGTGTCCGAATTTGGCCGATGGCGTCAATAGTAGTTGTCGATTTTTTCGGTTCGGCCGTGGGCTGGGTGATTCGATTGTTTATTTTCGCCTAACTATTTTACCAATGAACTTGGAATACTGAACCTGCATTCGTGTGCACGCGATGGACGAGTAGTGGCCTGGCTATGCGAGCTTTCCATGTTACCTTCATGTTGGCTTTCAGGGCTTCACGCGGAAGTGTGTGGAGTGCATTTGCCCACTCCCACTTGCTTTATTCCAGTGATTAGACAAATATGATTTCAACAAGGTGCAACCAGCTTTCGAGGTGATCTCGAACTGCGTTAGCACAGGTCTGATCAACTTGGGCAATAGGCTTTTAGTACATACTGGTTCTACAATGTCTTACTACTTACCGTCTCACCTTTGCACTGTTCAAAAACCACGGTTGAATGGTGCAATGCCTTTAATCACGAGACCTACTTGGGAATCACTTTTCTTCAAATCTCAACATTGCCACTATAGTTCCCTCAGTGAAGTGGTGAAAACTATCACCATGAGCGTATTGGCCTCCTAAAGATAGCTGATTGAGACCGCTCTCTGAAACCTCTGGCTTGACTAAAAGCCGTGCACTTTAACCCCCTAGTCCATTTATCCCTCATGTATGACATGTCCGTTTCATATTGACTGAACATTGGTACTGACACAAGTGTGGGATTGTGTTGAAAACTGCGCTATTATTTGACTCATTAAGTTCGCGGTGGTACGAAGAGCTTCTGTGCCGATCAATGTCCGCTACCATGCTGGTGGAGGGTGGCAGTTTAATTTGCAAACATAGCTTAGAGATAGAATGCCATCAGAAGTAGAATTGAAGAATGTGGTGCTATCCGATTAATAAACTGTTGTGGTTGCAGGAACACTGAAATGGCACGGGATGATAAATGAAGCGCAGCACACTGCAGCTACGTGGCGGTATCAGCCACGTGTTAAAGCCGATGCCGATGCGCATAGGACCAGATGGATGATAAGGCATCTGCATGTGAGTGTCCTAATTATTCCGAGGGATGGTTGATTCGGCGTCAGTGTCACCGTAATGTCGCTCGGTTGAGAAGTGGAAGATGAAAGTGAGTCGTGTAGCACAATGTGATGCAGTGTAGTGTGGTGGTCATAATTATGGGAACAGTGGGTGATAAGACGACTCTGACGGTGGAGACGCAGCGTTTAGTAATTGGAAAGGGTAATTAGGTGTGTTGTGGTAGAAAGGTATAGACTGACGTATTCTGATGTGGATATACCGGCAAAGATCAATGAATGATGTGTGAAGCGGAAAGACTTGATGACCCTGAAAATGGCCACATTTGATGTCTGTTTAAAAGGAATTCGCCAATGAAGGGCAAAAGAAGAGTGAAATGGGAAGGATGTCGTTAAAAGAGCTGTGCAGTTCAAGTCACTTTCTTCATTGTTTTTCTCTTCTAGATAAAAATGCCAACAAAATGAGATTAGCAAGTGAAGCATTCGCTTTATAGAGTGGAGCATCATTCCTATTTAATCAGCTCGATGCTGCTTGGTTTGACTGTTTGAGAACATTCAATGGAGGTTTTTAACAGTGGTATTATCAGTAATGTGCTCTAGTGTTTGGTTTTTACCCGTCCTCCAAAGCCGCCCTTTCCCAATTGAGCATTACTTTTCAATTTTATGGTCGAGTGTTCCAGTGGCCGCTCGTAGTGAAACCGCATCAGAGGCCGTGCTGCCGCGGTCTCATTTCAAATTCCCGAACCACAGATGTGGCATTTTGGTGGATGCGAGAAAATGGCATTCGGATCACCGCACGAAGGCACACTTAGACGGGAATTTCGATTCTCCTTCCTCAAATGAAGTCGAGACAAAATATTTCTCCGTTTAGCTCCCTAGTGTCAGAAGGCTAAATAAAAAGGGGAATGAGGATGCGGTGGTGATAAACAGAACACAAGACCCGGAGGTGTTGGAGGAGTTTGCGAAACGTGTTATTCTAGTCCTCCACTTTCTGCATCACTCGTCTCCCTCAATTCCTTGCTACCGCTGAGTCCTCAAAAAGTGGGTATTTAGAATCGCCACTGAATTCCTCTTTGGCTGCCTTTCTTCCAGCACGAATGGTTGCATTTGACCGTTTACCACTAACGACGATGTGAAAGCCTTGAGTTGAAAGTTGCCTCCAATTTTGCATTTGTTCTTCACCTCCGAAAGATTTTCTGGTATTTCGGTAAGGTTCCCTAGTTGGGACTTTTGCTTGAGTGCGTAAAAGCATGCTGCATCTGCACCCTTTTTAAGTGGCACAACTTGACGAATCATTTTTAAAGAGATAGTTGAAATTGTAGCTTCTAACGCCTCATTAGGATGCTGAATTATCACTAGCGTGGGATGTTTTACAATCCTCCGTAATCAGCTGCCGATTCTTTAACAAACTCAATGGGTCATTTAGTCGGTGCCACCTGGATTCTTTCAAAGCTGTGTTATACTTAAAAAATTTTTCTTTTGGTTCGGGAAAAATTTTTGCCCATCGCTTGTGAATGAACGTGTGAAGCAAATGACATACACCACAGTAGAAATGTTTTAGAAATACTTAGACAAATAAGCAAAAAATTTAAAATTATTGTCATCAGTAAAATGAGAAAACTAGTCGTTTTCTGCATTTATCATTCTTATTTACCATTATTTTGTATAAAAACAATTATAATTTACTAATTATCGCCAAAGAAGTGGCGCTGTGTTGTAAAATTCAGAACACATTTTTCTTAGAAAATCCCAACACTGTGTCACTCCAACCGCAAAACAACGAATTTTCAAGTTGACTGAACAGGCTCCTGTATTTCTTAAGCTTAGGGCAATCAACTGTGAAAATTTTTTTAAGGCCATTTTATGCTAAACGCAAATGGATACTTATAGGTTCTTCCAACATTGTGCAAGACTGCAGGGCAACACACTGTGCGAAAAGACATTGTCTACGGAAACCATTAGGAAACGTAGCCCAAACGCACTTCTGTTTCCCTTTTTCCTTTACAATTGTTATTTAATTGCTAAATGCAAGTGTTAGAAAAGGTTGAAATTCATCACCTAAAGAAGTATTGCAAAAAAGATTCGGAGGTTGAAGGAATGTTCCAAACGATATATTTTTTGGACTTTACTTAAGAGAGGTGGCGACAAATCCTTTTTCACTCACGCGCTCGAAATAGAGAGCAAATAATGGGGTATAAATAAACCAAATTTAATTGTATCTGGCAATCAGGTTACTGCAACGCACCAAGTCTTCCAAGATGTGGTAGAGGATAGTGCAAGAATTGTTATTAGAGCATGACAAGGATGAGAGGCAGTGGTGATGACCGCAGGGCCACTCGGACTAGCAGAGGTGCGAACCGCAGATTTGGGGGAGACCTCGAGGTCAGGTATGTTTTCAAACATGATGGGCAACCAATATAATATGGAAGATAAAATGTGACCTTGTTTAATATGCACTCGCCAAATTATTCTACCCCAACACAACATCTCATGCTGTGGAGGTTTACGTGATCTATTTCCGCCTCTCGTTCCGCTTCGTCTAATGCGTCTGAACGCAAATAAGCATATCACTCGTTGTTTATAATAACGTTCAAGTATAATTTATTTTTTAAATGCCCAGACTATACAACGATTTTTATAATCCAAATATATTTATTCCTGCTTTCATTATGACATATTTGCTCTATTTGTCTGACGTACTATCTTCTGTCGATTTCATTTACCTCGTGTTTTTCGCGTAAATGTTCTCTCTTCTTCTTTTTAACATTTTGCTTGTAAAATCTTTGGCTTATAGCGACTCTTTGTCCATATTCTGTGATAGTGATGAAGTCTCTCAATTCCACAGTAACCTCGGAACTAGACATTTAACTTAAGCCAATTATAACGACTTGCCTTTAATTTTATCCAGAGAAGCTGCGCAACTTCTTTTTTGTCTTAGCCATTTCATTTGCGCTTCAAAGTTTGACTACAAGGAAAGTTTGCCCATTCATCTTTTACAATAAGCTTTACCTTGTATTAGTCCAAATGTTAGGCGACGCCTTCACATTTCTACCCGGGTGACCCAGGTCTGGTACCTTAACGCATGGCATCTTATAAATTTTAGACCATTTGATTGGCCAATGTCTTCCAAAATTAACTGGAATACACTGCGGTGACATCAAGTAAATTACAACTCAGAGGGGAGAGAAATTAACACATCATTGAACCGTGACTGAACCAATCATGGGAGGAGAAATAAGAAGGCAGTGATGAGGATAAGCAGTGTAGACATCCAAAGAGTGTGTCATGATCCCCTGTTAAGAAGCAGCGTGAAGCCCACCAATGGAAAGAATCGAGCGTAGGCTGGTGGATTGGTAAGACGCTCCTCTGATTGCTCACTGCTCAAGTGGCTTCAAGGAAGTGACCTCACTGCCTTAAGGGAGTCAAATCCGGCCGAAAATGTCGTAAAATGGTCGCATTCGCACACCACAACTAAGATGGCTGTCTCACGCGTTACCTAAAGTTGAATGCACAAGCTGTCGTGTCAGTTTTACAAATCATAGTTCTATACGAACTGCATAAAGCAGACCAAATCATAGAGTAAAGACGCAGACGACGAAGATCCTCAACAAGTGAGCTATTTTTGCGGATTTTGCTCACAGTAGTTGAAGCTGAAGTGCGGCATCGTAACAACTATTACCAGCACGTCCATATCTCCGGAGGCAAGGAATTGAGAAAGAATGCTGGTAGAGGCATGTCTTCTCTTACCTACAAAGAGACTGGCCCATTTGCTATGCGGCTACGAAGGTTCCTCCTCTTAAACGCGGTAAATATTTGGTCTATTAAGTGAAAATCTTCGTCCGTAAGTCCTAATAGGAATCCAAAAAATTTTCAAAACTCGATGTATACTTCCTATCCACAAATTTCGTTAGGCCAGTACATTTGAGTGGCTGCAGATTGTCCATCAAGGCACTACCGAGATCCGCTGTCTACTTCATTCTTACTAAAAATGGGTTGCAGTGTTTATTTTAAAATACTGTGCAAATGCATAATCATTAATGCCACCATTCTAGTGGCTCCATGGTAGCACTAGGTACGATTTCCAACTCTAGTTGAGCACCCACATTTATGTAACTGTTTAGCTAAAATAGAAGAGCTATTTTAAATGCCGTCACCTTGCATTCAGACGTGGAACAGACTTTGCTATCCGCCTTTAAGTGGTTTCACGATAGCACAGGCCCGATGGCTTTCATAAGGATACAGATAGAGGAGTGGATTTCCTTGAGAATATCTGGCGATGGGCAGCGAAGAAGGTGTTTGTGTCGTTCTTTGCCATCTCACATCTCTAGCAAGTTGCGGCGCCGAGATCTTGGCTCTGTGGAAATCCACGTTGCTCGCAAAGAATGTGTGGTTCCGCTCTGCCTCTTCGAGCGACAGCACGTGCTCTCCCAAAAGAGTAGAAGAACATTAATCTAAAATTTTTCTTCCTTTATTCTCTTTTTTAGTAAGAATGGCAGTAAATCAGTTATGTACTCTTATGTCAGTGTGGAGGTGGAAATGCACAGTGCCCTTGTTTTCGATTTGAAAGTCAAAATCCCCGCATCAAAAGCAAAGGCTCATTTGGAGCAAAAGAAGGTGCCATTAGGATGAATTTCCGAGGCAAGTTTAAAAATTGAACACTGGTGCTTAATAATGAGTGCAACAAGGGTGATGGAGCTCATATTGTCAAGTGGCAAATGCGCTCTGGTTTGCATCAGTACCCGCTGGACATGTGAGGGATCAATCAATTGCATTCTAGTTCAGTCAAGTAAAGGCATTCTAAGTTAAACCAGGTCCGTTAATGTGGGCAGTAGTAGTGAGAGTGAGTTTATGGCACAGCATGTGGAGATGGGTTGTCGTTTACGAGAATGTTGAGGTCACAGATATCCATATCTATGATGAAAGACTTCGAATATTATCAGTGATACGGCGCTCATCTTGAGTAGAACTTATGCATGGGATTAGCGTTAAAAGGACAATGTTATGCCTATCAGTGATTTTATACGCCGTAGTGAGTTTCAACCTGCGGTCTCGAGTGGCCATTCGTGAAAATTTTCGACCACGCGTAAAAGGCCTCACCTCGAATACCTTATCACGGAATAGCTTAAAAGATAAATCAGCTCCTGGAGCGACGAGCACTACTTACAACACGAATCAAAATATTTTACTACCACGCATTTGAGAAAGATTTTGCTTAAGGAAACGCATCAGCCACCGCTTAAATCCATAGTGAATTCTAAGGACAAACGCTGGTTTATGTTGGGCAGCTCAGATATCCGAATACCTTCTGTCTAAATTCCCAGGTATCATGAAGTGGTGAGCTTTAGATTGCGTTCAAAAGACTCGCATGGAATAAGCCTTAACAGTTAAGTAGCAACCAACATGGATCAAAATTACGGTTTGTGCAACCCAAATTCTAAGCGGTGAATTCGATATCTTATCATAGAGCAACTAATAGTTAGCTTATTTTTTCCTTCGCTTCCACTACCATTAAAGTACTTCAGATCAGCAATGACTTTCTGTTTTAGAACCATTAAGGCGAATTAAAATTTGACTCAAAGCTGTTGCATTATTTGCATCCGTCTTGATTTGAGACTTGAAATCGTAACTGTCTCAAAAGAATGAAAAGATGTAATGATTGTATCAAAATTACGGTATTGCGCGACTGCGATGAAATGTGACTGCTGCAAAGTCCCAGTAGCACGCTCGTTTACAAAGCCACCTCTAATGGTAAAGCAACAATGTCTGCGGTCACACATGGCGTTGTATTTGAGAAAACGCTAAGCATAAAAGGCTTTTTAAAGCGTCTGCAATTTGCGCATCAATGAAGCCAATGGATGGTTTAATTTTAAAATTTTTTTTAGCTGCTACAATTATTGTGCATGGCAGCCTTGTAGTAACCACCTACCCACCCATTGACGCCATTTCCAGTAAGCAAAGGTGTAAATGCTGCGGTCGGTAATTGACGCACGAATGCGTAAAAATGAAGGCAGCCATCAGTATTCCTTACAATAAGTAAGAAAATCATCATAATGAGGCAATATTCACTCGAAA
Organism: Taenia hydatigena; assembly: GCA_036345935.2. NCBI lineage: Eukaryota > Metazoa > Platyhelminthes > Cestoda > Cyclophyllidea > Taeniidae > Taenia > Taenia hydatigena. The sequence goes on from JADWOT020000001.1 coordinate 13,081,534, forward strand.
ACTGATATGTGTGGAGGTATAATGCTCCAGAATTCTTCACATCAACCATCCGAATATGAGTTCAGATTGGGAGGAATTATGCGCCTAGTAAGGCAGAAGAACAAATTACTTCTCTGCCTCCCCTGAAGTTACGCCGTCCTGAATTATTGCACAGGTAATTACACTACTCTGTGTTCTTTGCCTTCTAGCCCTCACGCAGGTGGTATTCAGGCCTTTCTACTTTGCCTGCTCCCTTATTTACCCTATCTTTCGGGACGTGGATTAAACACTACTACCAGGCTGGTGGATGCCATAACAAACCTAGGACAGACTTAGACCTACCGGTTGGTCGAGATATTTACCTTACAACAGCGGGAAGCTGGGAACAGGATTAAGAGGTTTATAAGTGTGCTTGGAATTCCAAATTGAAAGCCACATCAATATCCTCAATGAAATAGCTGTACAAGATGAGAGGCTCGTACACTCTGCTCTCATCTACAGCAATCAAGAGTGTCAGGCAGTCGAACCTCTTGAGCACCTTCAATTCCTGTAGTACCTTCAGAATATTTGAAATCGTGGCTTTGCGAAAACGGTGGCACTTTTTGATCTTACGTTCCTGCTTCTGTGTGATAAAGATAAAAATTTTAATAACAATTATTTATTTGGGAGTAATTTTCACAAAAATCCTTATGCACGATTAAAATACATGGATTCGCATTATGCGGCCTTCTGCACTTAATAATCAGTGAGCTGTCTGTGTCAAAACTAAAGGGAATTGAATGGATTTATGTCGACAATGAAAGCAGAGGGGGTCGCTGTTACTGAAACAAGTCGAGTGAGTATTGCAATACTACTGAGAAGAAGCGTTAACAAATGCAACAATCGACGATTCAGCGCTGATGCTGAAATAATTAAGCACCATGACGTTGATTTGAGCGTACTGACAGATAGTTTCCAGATTACCACGTTCTGCATTGTGCGTTGGACACTTCTCTGTGGATTTGATCTGCAACCTCGACCTTCAATTTATATCAGGCCGATTATCTAACTATGAATAAAATCCGCATGTTCAGGTTGTAGTCATTTTGACTAATTGCAACCTTCTGAATAAGCTCAAGTTTTACTTTGCTCTCATTTACACTAGCATGACACTTTCAACACGAGCTGATAGCAATAAATATATGAATACACAGTTTAAGCCTTTACCAGAAGTAAATTCGAGTTACCGAATCGGACACTAAGTGAAAGGAAGAAATGCCAGCACACAGAAGTAGACACACGTTGATCCCTCACCAGAAAGAATGGTGAGTAGGAATTCATATTTATTTGTAGCAATTTCGTGGTAAAGCTCCCCAGGTCTCACCGATTGGCTTGACGGCAAGAAGAGTGGTTCTTCAAGTAAACTTCACTTAAATTTATGCTTGTGTAGACAGTTTTTGTCCAACTTATCATTTCCGAAAGATGATATAACATACGATCAATCGCATCATTAGTAAACGAGATGCAGCGCCTGCATTAAGTCGAACATGATGTGATGTAGGATAACGAAAGGCGGGAGTGTCACCTCTTCCGCTTGCACACCGAATGAAACTCACGACCCGCAAACATCTGTAACCGCATTTCGTCTACTATACTTTTATTTGCATCCGTTTTGATAAACTCGCCTGCATAAGAATGCTGCTTCACTTGCAGAAATGCACAGGCATGCATTTTTCTCCAAAGTCTTGCATGCACGCACTCATAACTACTTTTGCTGTAAGAAATATGATAAGGTACGAAATGCCTATCCTCTACGCATCAGAAATCTACGATGGCTAAGCGATTTTTAGCAAGAAAATTTTGCTCCATTAGAATTTTTCATTGTAAAGACTTACACCGCACGCACCGCTGTTCAGTAATTTTCCTTGCACATTGTTCATCTTGCTAAGCGAACCTCTATACTATTGAAAGAGCCTCAGCACATCAACAGCGTAGGGGAAGTTGTCAACTATTGCAGCATTTCTATTTTGCTTTGGTCTGTTTGCTGACTAACACTAAAGTGGTATTTTGATTCCACAAATTGATGCTCAAAGCAGCAGGTGCTTCCTGTGTATCTTGTGCCTTAAAATATTCTAATCACTCCTCTATTGCTTTTTTGGGGAACGCATGATTGAGCTTGCAGGTGCTTTAGACAGATTCCGTCATGTTTACTTTGCCACAAATACATTTACACTTCATTAATCTACCTTGCATCTCAACTGTCAACTGTCACTGCTTTAGTGGCCTGCATTTCCGCTGGAAAATTTGCATCAGTTGCACGTTGGCCATGGTTAGGGGCATCGGTACTTCCACTTGACTTCGCCAATGCGACCGATGGAGAGCATCGTTTGATTATGATTACGACTGTGGGTCACAAGTCGTGAAGATCACCGGACTTAAGCTGATATTCTCTCATTTGAGCAGCATTTGGAGGGCTTAAGGTTAATCAACATGAGGTGAAATCGGTGTTGCTTAACATCAGAACTTACAGCAGGAGGAAACGAATCGACAACAAATCACATTCACTCATCACTCGTGTATTTTATCTGATTCAAAATTACATGCGATGCCGAAGCGCCAGCACAGCGTCCCCTAAGCCAGTTCAAGTTACGCGGTGGCTGCAAGGTGATGCACCACAGCACTACTGTGAATCACCAGCGTCTACTTCGATGTGGCTAGTAACGTTGTCACCACTTTGGCCTACGGAAACGCCTCCATCTACAGAATGACGCCAAGCCAATATATTGTAACCCGCCACGCGTCAATCACAAAACACCTTCCACTTCGTTCCGAATTAACCCCCTCCCCCATGAATAAAGGTGCAGGTCTTTTCAAGTATAATTAAATAGCATCCATTTTAAGCTTTTCAACACTCTGCAGCATGACGCCATAGACTGGCACATCGTAAGTATACTTAGGCGCGTTGAGTCCTTCTCCTACTCCACATGACTTTGAGACAGGCCCAGCGTAATATCTCTACAAAATCGATCGCCAAATTGTTCTGCCGCCTGTTACACCAAATGCGCCAGTTTTGAAATAGCCTACAGAAGGGGGGAAACTGGAAACCGCCTAAGACCTCAAAAGTCCTCTCCATGCAGTCCAAATTCGGATAGGGAACCGACATTTTCCACATCGTGGTAGTCAACGCAAGTGTTTGCCTAGGTATAAGGGTATCACCTAGTGCGTTTAGGTGTTCACACTCCCGACGTACGAAATCCACATAATCAAGATATAAAATGACACAGTCATAATCGCTCAGTTGCATCCTTTGCCCCACTGCTTCAACTCCTTCCCACCACTCACACGTGTCCAGTAGAGCAACATCTCCTGTCCTCAAAAATCAGCCCCACTGAACATCAAAAGGATATAGTGGAGCCTTGCAACGGAGGCAGATTCAATAAGACCTACCTGAGACATTATTACGCGAAATCTAAAAACAACTGCTTAAATGAAGCCTAGGTTAGGTGACAAGGGATCACTAGCCAGGTATGATCACTTCTTTTATCCAGCCAATTGGCAAAGCCCATAGACCAACTGAGATTCTCAAGTGCTACTTCAAAGTGTTTGGAAGGACGTGCAGAGGTCCTGGCAGCACCGCATCAGAAAATAATTTTAACGGTCTTATTATTTTGCATAAATTTGTCTTGTTTACATGAAATCACAAATGATAAACCTGTTGGAATTTTGAATGCCGTAATTGGAGCACGATCAAATTGGAATAGAGAAGCATTCTGTGACATGTGATTCAGCGAATTAGTGTAAAGGAGGTGTCATTAATGCAGGATAAAATGTGGAGGGTGGCTGCAATCTTGAGTAGATGCTCATTTTTTTATAATAGTGGGTAAACTGATGCAGACTGCAAAGTGTGTGCCTTTACAGTGCCTTGGAAAAAAAGGGAAATCCAAACTAATCTTTTTATCACCAAACAAGTTTAAACTAACCTGACAAAAGCTATTTTTTAATTAATCAACTCTACGATAATTTGCGTCGATATCTGAAGTTGCAGGTGGTTCAACCAGCTGCACGCGTACTCAACAGAAACACAAGTGATGGGGACACTGCCACCTCCCTCGGTGGAATATACAAGCCTTTAATGGATAGCCCTCAAGGTGGGACTGGGAAGTATTAGTGTCACCATAGCAGGTAAGACAACCTAAGCATGCCTTACAAGGGGACAAGCGGGATGCTACCGACGCCCATCACTCAGTGCCTGACTATATCTCGTGGTTGTTGTGCAGCAATGGGGATAAGGAATGAACAGGGGTACAGCAAAAGCTAATCGACGCGTTTCTTCTAATTTGTCGTCTCTTAGGACTTGCTTCACTACTGCCGTCATCATTTACTCTGACTCGTTGACCACAGATTAAAGTTGGATGAAAGTTACAACGAGGCGTGAGAAGGAGAAGAGCAAACTGATAAGTTACTTCATTATCAGCCACGAAGTTGAGCAGACAAAAACACTCCTTGTCACCTGTTTGCAGCACTTTTGTTTTCAACTTACTCCTCATTGAATTATGTGATTTTATAAAGTTTTCTTTGCAAAAAACTTGTCAGCAGATGCACCGTTTTCCTCTTCCTCCTCGATCTTTAGAATATCAGACTTGTTTAACAAGTACAGGATGCGTCCAAGGCCTAGATCCCAGTCATGCCGTTTCGCGCACTCGGCGAAAGATTTTGACAGTCCGACAAGAGTGTGGTTTTTGCGATTTTATCCACCCGTTGCTCTTCAGGTTTATGTGTATGTCTTTGCAGTGTGGAGGTCTTGCATGGTCAAATAAAAGAGCGAGCTTAAGAAATTACGTTTCTGATTGCTATCAACCGAATAGCGCGCTCTATACCAATGAATCCCGTGCCTTTTGATGGAAAAAGCTATAGTGATCAAACCAATGATTTGTGCATGCACGGATTTATTTTCAGTCGCTTTCGTAAGCAGTCTATCATATCGAGATTGCCTTGGTAGAACGATGGTAGAGGACCTACGATATCATTGTGGATTCTTTCCACTGGGACCCCTTCAACGTAGGTTGGAGCGATGTGTTCACTGTGGTATAAGGCACTCTAAAAGCGCCTTATCTGTCGCAAGTTTAGCACCACCCACTTGGTCCAGTTACTTGTGTAGCGCTTTTAAAGAACTGCTTGCACCAATGCCTATGATGCCGTTAGACACAGAGGAGGCCTAACGCCTTTATAATATTGTAAAACTTCATCCCTCAGAGAATGTTTCACCCATTATTGGCACATCTATCTCACTTTCTAGACGAGTTTTTGCCTTTGACTGTGGGTTAGTAATAAGAAGGTGAACGGAAGCCATCGTGCATTAGAATCGTGAAGGGGTTGGTACTCCGCATCCCCTTCCGACGATATTTAATACATTTGCACTACAACATTGTGTCCTTCTGTCGAGACTGGTCTACTAGACGGCGGAGTGTCTGCATTACTATGTGGGTGCTCTATCCTGGCAAATAATAGTTGACACCGTCGTTGAGCAGTCAAATCTTCCTACCCATCCATTATGGCCATTGATAAAAGAGGTTTGCCAAATAATGATCACGCGTTTGACAATCTTCCCCACACTTCTGCATAACAAGAATATCCTTTCATTTAATAGAGGCAAAATTTGCCGTCCAGCGAGGAGGCTGGCAGTAATTGATTGAACTCACTCTAACTGTCTTCATATTACACAATGATGCAACGTTTGCGGACTTCCCTTTGGCCACGTTCACCGTTCTGCATTGGCGGATTAGGGGTAAGTCCCGCCCCAATCTGCAAACACACACAAGAAGTGTTCGCCGCAGATTGTGGTTAAATGGCGTCAACAGTACAATTTATCATCGTCCTCCGCATTCGTCGGCATCTAGTGCGACGAAGCATTCGTCAAGGCAAAATTTTGCGCTACAAGTAAGAACAACTACTTTTAGGAGCAGTTAAATGAACTGCCTTGATTATTATCTGCAGTCCAGTTCTGCTAGAAGTTTAAAATAACTCGCGTGGCAAGCATAACAGCGCACAGTGGTCAGAGTATCTCTGCCGCAATGACTTCTTTTTCGAGAGGGGGCAGATGACACTTCTCCATAACAAAGTCCTTTTCTGCTGTTTGCTACTCTCCTGGAGGGCTTTTAGGAAGAGGGACAGAACTACACGACATCCATCTCTCCCTCATTCCTTCTGCTGACATCCTCCGTTTCTTCATGGCGGACCCATGATCGAATGAAACGACTCTATGTGGTAAAGCCGTTTCATCTGGACGAATAAGACTGCACATTGACTCGATAGAGTTAGAGGCATGCTGGCACAAATCAGACCCCATTAATCAGACCCCATCGGTATCATCTTAACAAACCATTTAACACACTGCCAAAGCAAACAAATGTCTTGACTACAGCATCAATTTTTGCGCATTAACTTGGGGAATTGCGTAAATAATTAAGGCTTGATTACACGTAGAGAATATGACAACGCAATGAAATATTCGCATTCGCGCTCCTATATTCTACCCAAACCACCACTACTTGTACTATCACCTTTGACCGAATTCTGTTCACAGAAAGAGGGAATAGAGACACCGAATGTGATGAAAACATTACTTAAATTTGTACAATTGACGAAAGAAGAGGCGGGTAGAGGCTGAAGAAAGGTCATCAGGCGCATCGGACATAGCAGATTCAAACACAGAGAAAGTGGGGACATAATAAACTACTGATGATATGAAGAAGAGGAAGAGTAGGAAATATGGTAGAGTACAAGCAAATTAGAGTAGCTTTGAGCGCTTCAATCTTGCCGCCAGCGCTCGGATGAAGCAAGAAAGATAACCATGCTGATGCCAATGACGCCTGCGAATCATAAGCAGGGCTCTTCATTACCACTACATGGTGTTTGCGTCTGCGAGTGGCTCAAATCCTATTCATTCCTTTGGAGGATGAGGTTATGATACTCCAAATGCTTGAGCGCTCTAATCTTCCCGATGCAGTCTATGACTTCGCTTACCTCCTTCTTGTAGATTTTCTTCCAAGAGCGGTAGCAGGTTCATCCGTATTCACCCTACAGCAATAAGGAAGGCCAATGAACCATTAAGGATAGAAGAAGGATAAGTGCGCAAATAGGCTATTTCCTATTCACACCTCTTCACACGTCAACAATAACCGACCGGGAACTAAGATGGCTCGAAACGCACAACGCCATCTCAATATGCCCTACACGATGTGAAGAGACTGCGTCACGAGGGTCCCATAATGCACCTTTTGTTTAGTTTTATCAATATCCCAACAAGTGCCTCGCACAGTATGCAAATATGGATTCCAAAATAGATTGAAGGGATTGCCCTGAACAACAGTTTACACGCCTCCCAGACTGCTTTATGTTGGAGTAGTGGCAAGTAAGGAGAGGGTCAGGCGACGTTTGTTTTGACTAGGATGTGGACGTGTTAAATGGCAGGTCAGAAGTCAAAGTGGTTATTATGCATTCCATGATTAGCTGCCTATGTCTCCGACTGGATAACTGGGTAGTCTAGCTTGCTCGTTATTTATCTTACCAGCCAGCCAGTGGTCCGTGCGTTAGCAATTTAGCAGGCTAGCGAATTCCGCAGTGGGTGAAGTGGCCAGCGTTGAAGGGTTTGGTGCATGTCACCTGCTTTTCCGTTGCAACACAAAGTGCATGAGTGCCTTTAATGCTAGACAATCGCATAATCCTCTTGTCATTACCTCTCTCACTTGGAGGATTGGTAACCAACCAAAGACCAAACAGGAGGCGTAGCTTATTCGGCGTGCCAACTGGCATTTGTGCCATCGAAAACTACGTGACATCTGGGATTCACTCATTCACGCAAGCTTCTGTGAGATCGCATTTAGTGTGAGGTTGCCACCTTTTTTCAGTTAATCACTTCGGCTTGTGTTCGCGATCGGTTGCCTTACCATCCTAGAGCCTCTCATTATCTAGTAGTGTAGCATTTCGAAAACAGACGAAACAAACAAAATTGATAGTGAGTATGTTGGCAAAAGTGCATTGATAGGTAGCGTTGAAAGTGCGGCATAATTTGCATCGATCCAATCGTAGCGCATCATGCACAGTTTTCTTGGAAGTTGCAGGCCATAACTTTGCAAAGCAATGTAGTAGATTAAGCATGTCAATTCAAGTCATGTCTGATTGTTATACCATAACTATCGAAGGATCTAAGGCCATGCCTATGGCTTTTAAAAGGCCTAATATTTGTCTTTCAAAGCATTGATATTTTAGCAGAATCCGGCATGTTTTCCAAAACCACTCCAGTGCAGAAGTTTGCAGGAGCCTACTCATCTCACAAGCCTTAGTTCAGACAACGACTTCTTCAGTTAGCCAAGTTGTTGTCTTACCACTTTCGTAAAATGGTTCTAGCACCCCTGGTGGATGCTTGAAATCAAGTCCGCTCCCTGTCCTTGAGCTCATTTTACGCAGTTTGTTGGCATAAATTATAGCCAAAGATGTTCTCCTAGTAAGGGTAATCAATCGCCAGGCATCCATCCATGCAAAAGGACTTGGCGATGTGCCACTACTTAAAATTATGTATGGTGAGTGAAATATGCTAGTGCTTGCAATACGCATTTGGTGAGTAGTTCATGTAAGTTTCAACCTTAATCGTGACTACTCAGTTTTATGCTACCATTTTCCCAAAGAGCAGTAACTGTGAGTTATCAGAGTTTATCAAACTATGCACCAACTAGAATGCGCTGACATGATGAAGAACCTGGAAGACATTGGCTGGGTCGCTGAGCGCTGGCAATTACATCCCCAAACCAAACTACCACTTTGTTGGCATCTAACTCGTACGGAGGCTGCTATCCTCATTCATATTCACTGATTTGAATATTCGGCAGTCATTAGTTAGTAATATTACCCCAATCACGTTGTTTTATCAAAATATCCACAATAACCATGTAGAATCTTTCCATCAGCTTCAAAACCAATGCGTGATTTTCTTTTCACTTACAATTGGCGATTCATTTTTTTTCAAATTTCCTTAACGTGTCATGATGGGCATGGGGTGCACTACGAAATTAAATTTCTGCAGTTAGGCTATTTATTGTGATCAGTTTGGCAAGGTTAAATATATTTTGCTTGACTTTACAATTGGCTGCCACTCTTGAGTTTTGCTTACCTTTAGGGCTAGATTAGTTTGCACTGATACGTGACTCATTAAAGTGCCACAATAACCATACAGCGAGTGTGTTAGCGCATCAAAAGTGGCAGCAGGAGTAAAGGCTGCATGTAGCTGCAGAGAAGTCTTAAAGCACTTTCGTTCAGCCTGCTTTGCACGAATGATCCATCCAACCAATCGTCTTCAAATAGTAGCAATATTGTCATTGAGTGCTTAAGCCACTTTTTCTTTAATCCTATTGTGCTTTAACTTACTACTATTTTGTGCAGGTTTTTACTTAGACTCCTATAATGAAGTTAAAAATTGCCATTTTTGTTAATCTCAAGCAAAAAATGTCATCACGCGGAAACCGGGCTTTTCATCACTCATTAAGGGAGGAGTTGTAGGCATGACGTGCCAGCTTCAATGAGCCGAGCTTGTTCTATCTCACGATATTATCCTCAGAGGTGATAGCAGATTGGCACAAGACGAAACGCTAGTAAGCAAAAGGAGAAAAAGTTAAGCTGATTACAAACAGGCAGACTGGGGACTGCAGACGTCAGAATGCATTCTATAGAAGTATAAAAAAGTAGCGAAAAGCGAAGAGCATTGCAAAGGTCTGGTAGCGGTTATTACTTACGTAACAAGCGTAATGCTTAATTAAACCAGCGTATTGCTTGGGCTGAGGAGACTCTGGATATCGGATTTGGAAGAAAGCAATTGCCTTTAAATTACGCTACCTTCTTCAAAAATTGACCCCAAAGCATAGTTTTGTCTAGTGGCTTTTCCCAACCACGTTCAAACACTAGGCAGTTAGCCACTCACACGGGTTTATTGGCATACGTGGCATGCGTAAACCATTTTGTGGCGGATCTGATGAACTCGCTTAGTTAAGAAATATGGCCAGCGTAAAGAATCTACGGAGATGCATGTTTAACTTCAAGTTCAGCATCGGGGTTAAAGTGGATACCGTGCCTTTATTTAAGAAATGTGTGTTCACAGCTTGAGCGCAAGGGTTAGAAGGAAATGGCTTAAAATTCGCAAACACATGGATGAAACACAGAGAATGGTGCAAGCATGATGAGAAACAACGGTAAAAGGCTAAATTCGTAGCAAAATAAGCTAAACAATGCAGCCACCTAGTTGAACGGAAAAACAAACGGTGACAGGAATTAGGCAGTAGAGGTAAAGAATCATGCAGCATGGCGTGGGGATTAAAACAAAGACGATCACTGCACCTTGACAGTTTGAAAATTATCATCATCTCAAAGACCGACTCTGAACTGTGGCACGTCACCCCATTCCATCTATGCATCAGAGCTGAAGAGCAGACGCATTACTGAACTCTTCCGACGCTACCAACACTTGTAAGTGTTGATGACAAGGAATCACCTCAGAGTCATTTACTTTAGCATGATGCCTTCGTGGCTGACTACCAAAATCAGTGTCAAATTGTGGAATGCGCTTGGTTGGGACACAGACTTATGTTACATATAATGGTCTAGAAGCCCTGTGACATCAAGGAAATGACGGAAGTCGGTGACTATGCGTCGATTGTGGGAAATGGAATCGAGCAAGGAAGGGGCACGCATTTTCGTCACCCTTATTATTCTTTAGACGTGTCGATTTGGTCCACCCCTCTAGACTAAGCGTACAGGTATTGACAAATGTGTGTTGACTATCTATGCGATCGCATAAATGCATTAAATTAACCTTTGTTTTCGTAGTCGAAATCGCCGACTCCCTTCCTGTTGGCTTCCCTATGGAATTGAGTCTTGTGTTCACTCCTACCCATGACATGGAAAACTAAGGTGTTTTGAAACCATACATACATTTGTGATACTCGTTTTGTCAAAGGCAAATCCTAGGGCAGGATATTTATCAGAATCCTTTCATGCAGACCAGGGTCTATACACTACCTACACATGGCTTAATTTGTTCACTTCAACCATTACTTATAAATGCGCCTTTGCCAAATCAATCGCATAATTATAGGATTTAAAAGGAAGGTATAATTCATTAACATGCAGCATGGCTGGAAATTTCGGCAGACCTTCTTCTAGGTGACTAGGTGAGTGATCATTTACCGTCGACGCTTCATCCGGATAAATCCACGGTGCTGAAAAAGCAAAATATTGCGACTATTTAATGGAGTTGATTTCCCATTTAATGACCTCACAAGCGATTTTGGAGTCAGCAGAAGAAACGATGGCTGCTTCTCTTAGAAATCACGTAAATGCTCCCAATTTCGTGATCGAAAAACAAATGTTTTATTTTTAACGTTCTGCTTATATGATTTCATAATGGCGAAACGCAACTAAAGTGCTTGCATACCGTAATAAGCTACATAAAAAAAACTAACAATCGTAGGGTTAATTGAATTATTCGTAATTGGTGGTATCTAAGTGCAAGTACCCGTGTGCAGAGAGTAGAAGTAATGGTTTGACTAACAGTAGTTGGATTGCCGTTCGCGTCGAAGAGCTGCATTTACTCATGAGCGTCCGCGCTGTTGATGAGACGCACGGATGCCGGATGATTTGGTTTTGAATTCACTTTTCTAAAGCTTACTTAGTTAGTTCGGCCAAATTACTTGCGTAATAGACTCAACGCCATCAATAGTTCCACTTTCAAACAGTCTGACTAAAATAGTCAAAAATCGCTGCGTTAGGAGCCCTAGTGAAGGGCGTTTGCGACAGGAGTGACGAAACGACTGGTTTGCATCTGCATCAGACGGCGGGCGACAAAAGTCGCGAAAAATGGACAAGTGGATTCCATTTCCTGATTGTGAGTTAACAGACGACGGACGGAAGGCTGCGCAATTTATTAACATGTTCTGCAACTCCTTTACCGTGATTGCTGCACATAGTACTTGCAGTATGAATTGGCTTTCACAATCATATCGTTCCTTATGTCGCCAAAAATGACCCACTTGTTACCCATGCCATTCACACCTATAAGATGCGATGCGCTCCGTCTTTTTGTTCCCGTGCCTATCTGGCGTTTGGTACACTGCTGACGAAGTCAACCATTAAAATTCCTTGTTCAATGCGACACAAGTGCACACAGGACCGATCTGCACAATGCAACCGGCGACTACTCTTGTTTCGAATGAAACCCACTGTAGTTGATTGTTCAAAATGAAGTGGATTTCAACAACTCGATAGCAGTCAAACTAAGTAACCATTTGTTTCATTGAGGTTTATACGAAAAGAGGCAATTGGTGAGAAATTGCAGGAATTATTCAAATAAATGGCAGTTAACACAAGAACATTCGACCCAAATACACAACTGTTGGCGCTTAATAAGATTCATTCCATTAGTGTTAGTGCAATACAGTACACTGACATTGTGGCTGCCGCGACATTTTAGTATTATTGGTCAGATTGGTAAAAAAATCACATTTATTCAAAGCCACATTTAAGTGTCCGATAATTGGTTGATGAAATTATGGAAAGAAAGTATAAACTGATGCTAAATCAGTATTCTGGTGCCTCGATTTCTGCCTTAGACTCTTCCCTTCCTCTTCCTCTACCCTCAAGCCATGCAGCACTCAGCACTGTATTGACAGTCATTTGTCCAAATACTTGCTGCGATTCCGACGCTCATTCAATCCACCTTTTGCGCAACCCTTATGTGGGTTAGACATGTCAAATGATGCGGTTAGCGTTTTTACCAGGGGCCAGTTGTGGGGGAGAACGAGAAGTTATGCAAGTGGTTGGTAATGGTAAGTTACCAACTGTTGCGTTAAATATCCAAAGAACAGCTTGAGTTGCTATGCGTTGATGGCTGTCACTGACATCTAATGTGAACTCTTGAGGACGTCGAATCAACGTCAGAGTTATGGTTACCTCTCTTGTAGACATGCGTAAGCATTGACCCTGTACCAGGCATTAATGATCAAACTAATCAATGTCCTCCAAGAAGTAAGGGAGAATAAGCTGCTTTGTGTTTAGTTAGTGGGGCATAATGCCTTTTTATTTAGATTGAAATTCCCTAACTTGTAAATAAGTAATGTGACTTCGATGCGGGCGTCACGTGATTGTGGCAATGGAGTCTTATAAAGCGTAGTGGTTTTAAGCAAAGGGATGCGCTTGTAATCGTCTGATGGAGAGGGTTGACAAGAGATTGGATTAATCTTGAGCCCTTAATTAGAATAACTCAGGAGAGACTGTGGAAATGGGAACAAGAGTGCTCTGATGCAAGTCTATCACTAACTTCACTGCCTGTTCCTTTAGCATTTCCCTATTCAGCATGGTAATACGGAGCTGGGAACGGGGCTGACTGCATAAAACGTGAGAAGTGAGTAGAGAATCATAGTACAAGCGAATGGAGAGGAGCAGAGAGGACCAAAGTGCAGACGCGCAAAATGCAATGAAATGAGTCAACTAGACCGGGAGTGACGCTACCGTCATCGATGCGTGTACTAACACAGACCGACTTTGCAAGACCCAGGTGGTCACCAAATCCACCAATATCTGCGCGCCGTCATCGCTGATCTTTATTCAACCTTAATCATTCATTATTTACTTCTCTACCTTTCTAACCAACCGTGCAATCTATTACCCCTCTCTTAGTCCACATGCCTTAAATTAGAAACAGGATTTCGCTATTCAGTAAATACCTCGTTTCGGTAAGTGATATTGTGCACCCAAAAGAAGCAACTTAACCGCAACTTGTTTTGTTTACGGTATCATATCGTCCCTCCACTTAATGGACAATAACATCAAATTCAATACCCATTTGGTCTTGTTTCAAGCAATTTTGCCATTTTTTGACGCACTCGGCAGCAAACGGATGCATGACAAATCCACGTTGCACCCAAACACTTTGGCTACACTTCACAATTCAATCTTTTTCGAATGGCAGCAAAGAACCTGTCCTGGATGTTGATGTTGCCCCAAAGGCAAGAAAGCAATTCCAGCTAGCTAGCAAAGCTTTGGATCAGTGGGTGTCTGTGAACTGACCAGTCCTCTGCAATGAATTTGATGCATGCGCAGACCTACTTAAAGGATTATTAAACATTTTGTATCTCCAAATGTTTTTGTTCTGTATGCAGTCGTGTTCGCCATGCTTTTCGGTCTCTACCCACCGGAGCAGTAATATGAGTAACTGGTCGCAAACCAGTCATGTGTTAGCACACAAAGTGCCAACCCAAATGGCTTTCTTAGAGTACTTATATCAAATCTGACCATGGGAGATGAGCATGCACAAGAAAATAAAAGCCAGAAACAACTGAAGTAATTGGACCGAGTTTTTCAGAAAGCTGTTAACAAGGTCGAAGTTATCGAAGGGCCTCCCAGGTCTGTTAATGACGCATTATCAGTGTCTGTGGCTAGCGTTGTCTGCAAATGGGAAGAACTCATTCGTAGTTCTAGGAGACTAGACAACTGCATCGGAATCGGCTAGGTTAGCAGTACATCTGCATATTTTGAAAAGTTAACCCCTTCTAACATTTGCGGTCCAGCCACGTGCCTCATTAATGAAGTTGCTGTACACGTAAGCATTGTAGTCTCTAGTCAGAAAAGCCTTAAGGCAATCTCAAAACGCGAATAATGCAAGACGACTGCCAAAAAACTTATAACATAATCCACCAAACGACTTGATTCGAAGAGTCGACGCGACATCGAATAGATAATACCAAATTGTTAAGTTGAAAAGTGAGGCCGTAAATAATGCATTATATCTAAACTAACAAGTGAATGAGGAAAATAAAACAATGACAAATGATTGACGGCTACGGGACCGCGAAATAAAAAGTTATATGAAGCAGCAGAGTAGGTAGTGTTTTGAATGGATAAATATTAGAGTGACAAAAGCTTATATAAGTAGGGGATAGAAGGCGACAGTCATTACTAGGTGCTCAGCCACCCTCGCCTCCATTTCGGTGCTGATGGCCTAGGCTCGGTTAAGGCTCTGCCCATTTGGCATAAGCAGGGTGCTTTGTGAAATTAAGGGCACCATCACCTCGATAATTGTAAAGCAGGAAAACAAGTTCACACAATTCCCTCAAAAAAAGTGAAGTAACCTTAAAAAATTTTCAAAAGATCAACTAGTCGTTAAAACAATCAACATTGCAACCCACGATCGCAGCCCTCTGTATTATATGCGAGTTTGGCACATATTCCACTTATGTGGTCAGAAACGGCACAGCGCCTGGTCGACGCTTTTCTTATCCCGATGGTCTTCAAACTATCTAACCCATCATAGTCCTCTGACGATCGTCGACACCAAGATCTAGTGCTAATCACTTGCAGTTTGAACAAATATAATCAGGCGAATGGGAGGAATGAGAGGCAGTATACTATTTAAGTACGTCATGACACCTTCTCATGGGCAAACATTGAAGCAGCCCTCCACTTCGGCAGATTTGCTGATCTGCCCAAACATACTCTACTTGTATAGAATTCTTTTGAGTGGTTGGATTAAAGGCATCAGCAGCGTTTGGTCTTCGAAAGCAAATGATTCATCGTGAACAACTGCTTCTGCAGTCCTCCACAAACACAAACGAAGCATAGTCTTTTGAGCCTAGAGTGGAGCGCTCTCCAGACCTGTGAGTCGATGGTTTGGGGGAAAACATTGGTGAAATTCTTGATTGCCAATGATTGATTGACAGTGCAAGCCATTTCACGTCATTGGCTTTCTCGTATTCAGCCACTCGGTCAGCGAATCACCCTACACTCAATTAAAATTAACGTTAACTTTCAGTTAGTTGTCAGAACCTTATTCGCCATCTGTGTGTTGCTCTCGTAATTCGCTCTACAAAGCAGCAAACCTTCCACTCTTGTTCATCAGGACTCATTCCACAATCTCTTTCTTTGCTCGTTTGCTGCCCTGCATGCCACTCACTGACAAGCAGGCAAGTAGAGATGTTTCTGAGGTGATTCGTAAAATCGACAAGGAATTAGTGCTTACAAGTCAAACGTCCCTCTCCGACTTAAATGTGATCGGCAAAGTGTGCCTAAGGACAAACAAGTGGCCAAATGCGTACGGTGAAGGCATACCAGCAGAAAAGGAAAGAGGAAATCGTGCACACTTTGTCTACCAGAAGTGCTATAATCGCTGCACTAGCATCGCTTGGGGTCATGCATGCGTCATGGAAGCTGTCCTGCATTAAAGATTTAACATCTTTATTACCTTCCTTATGATATCGTCATGTTGACACGATCGTGGTTACAAATCCGATTTCTCACATTTTAGTCGTTTACATCTTTTATGTTTCACCTTGATCGTCTCAATCTTCCTATCTCTTTCATTCTGCGGTTTTGCTGCTCCACACATTCCGTGTGTGTGGGTCCGCATTGGATTACACCACAATTCATCTTGGCATGAGCGCAGATGATCAACGATTTCACTCGCACCTCTTGCTAGGATATTTTCCATCTCATGAAGATTAGGCTTCCAAAGTAGTTATTTTATAACTTTATACACATATGGTCATGAATAGCGTTATCAACTGCATCATGTGTAACCAATTCCCAAAAGCTAAATGTCTCATGCTTATGAGTCGTGTATGGGGACTTACTAAGCTCCCAACCAAATAAACGAGCATAAGAAATGCGTTGATGGTAATAGTGGCCGGCTTGGAATCGCGGCCTGTGTCATGATGGAAGACGCATTGATGGGTAAAGTAGCGTTGCAAGAGCAGTCACATTAGACACAACTTCACACCCCATCGTCTCAACCGCATCACCTCTTTCAGGAAATGCTTACCACTGAGAAGTACTGAGTGGTATAAGTGAAATAGTTGAAATAGTGGATCCACCAGGGATTGTTTTTATTATAATGTGCATTGACAAAAGCCCAAACAGGCTTGCAAATATCTAAAACCAATTTTGAGGGTGGATCATGCATCTCTTGGACCATCATGCGCAACCCATGTCTTAGTTAATGCAAATGCTTCGATTACAGTTCCATGTTCTACCATTCCTTATAATTTTTCGTGGCCTGCGGGGAGGATAACCAGCTTATTGGCTTCGGACGATATAACAATTTCCTCGTTGCGTTGTAGCTATCAGGATTATGGGGTACTAATTGTTTAGAAATATCTTATACTTCTTTTTCACGTAGATTATAGTAAAAAAGTGAATGAGGCATAAAAAGCAAGTCGGTTGAGCTTCCTCCTTGAGTGCGTTTTTGTAAGCACTGGGAGCATGTTTAGGAACTCTCCTACTTTTGAGGTAAGGAGTGTCACGAGCATGCCGTGAGTGCCTTTCTTTCCCCCGCGTTATATTTACGCTTATTATTTTTGACTATTTTTATAGTAGACGAATAAGGCTATGACACCTTGCGGCCAATTTATTATCTGAGCTAATTTAGCCTGCGTGTCTGGGCATAAAAATATCCACTTTTAAAAAACTGATGAACATCGCTTAGCAACTGTTGGATCGCCCCTAGTTTCCATCCAAAATAGAAGGAATGCAATCTCTCTAGTCTCGTTCATCATAATGGGAGAAATTTCGTTTCACTTAGCTGCAAGAACCATGGGATTAGCTATTTAAACACTGTTATTTGAAGGTGTTTTGAACTTCATATGTGTCGTCATTAGATTGCTTTTGCGCGAAGATTTATTGAATATTATATAAATACCTTCTACATCATGCAGGACAGATACTTCACAATTTGTCTTGGAACATCTGGGACATGGGACTGAGACGTATAGTAGATCTTTGCGCCATCTCCATTCATATGGGCAAAAATAAAGCAAACACACAATGGTACACCCCTTGAGGTCAGCTTGAAGATTTTTTTTACCGTCAGCATCAAAAAGCCCTCCAACATTTACTACCGCAAATGAGTTCTCAGGAGTGGGGGAAAGTGGAGTGTTAATCATACAGCTTGTGTTATTTCTAGTATACACTTGGCATTTATATGGTTTCCTGCACTTTTTGTCTCAAGAATTTATAGGAGTTTTGGCGCTATTGATGAGCCGGAGATTAGGACTGCCTCTTGGTCGTCCTCCACGACTTTGTTTCGTGTGGTTGGTAATCTAAACACACTATCTGGACTCACTTATTGCGGCCATTTTAGATGCCTCAATGATGCTACCAATTGACATCGCTTCTCATTTGTGTGCAATCAAAACTTTTCCCCAGAATAATATGTAAATTACTGTTTTGAAATAGGTAATACTAAAAAAAGCAGTGACTCTGAAGATAGTAGTGGATATTAAGGTCAGAGCGTGGTCGACGGTGTCGTCGTAGGACAAACAGTTGCACCTCTGTTGATATAGTGCATATTGAGGCCTTGTAAATTTCATTCGCAGGTGCATGGACAACTGCGACAGGCATTTAAAAGTAAGGTATGGGGAAGAAAAGAAAAAAGGAGCGCCGAAAAGGATTAGAAGAATAGAACCAAAAGAGAGGTCAAGCATATTAGCTAAAGTACCATGCTGTTGGATTCGTAGGCGTGCACACATACTAGAATGTATAAATGCGTGCAGAAGTAAAATGAAGGGAAAAATGAGACTATGAATGGATGGAAGGGAGATTGTAAGAAGTAGCTACGAGAGTATGGAAAAGGACATACAATTAAGATCCGATGAAGAAGTGACTGGGCAAAACCCGGTCGTCATTTGGGCATGGCCATGCAATTAATGCAACGACAGACGGATTTCTTAGTAGCTGCAGAAAAATAACTAGTTTTCCAGCCACTTTGTGCTGTCATGTCTGCCGAAAGCACTGCAGTCGTTCACTTCGTGTCACTTGCGACTATGCTATGATGGATATCCACTGAGATGCGAAAATTAGTCTGCAGTAGGGCTCCGAATCTCCAAACACACATTGCAGGATGTCGATAAATATAACATCAGCGATCACAGATGCGCGAACACAGACTAACCCAAAAGAATATGAAAGCGCTTCGAAGATCCATATTTAAGCAGTTAACCTGCTAAGTTAATTGGTGATGAAAATAAGAATCTAATGCAAAAGAAAATAGAGTCAGAAGAGGCACGTTTTGCACTTAATTGACATGGATCCACAATGTCTTCAATTTGCATACATTGAAGCATACCGATTTTGCCACTCACTTGGCAACGCTTCGTGCGAGCGACAATGCAATTGCACGTGCGCCCGTTTGTTGATATAAAATGGGCGCTGTTGAATTCGGTTTGGAGAATTGACATCACAGTGCATTCTTAGTGGAAGCTCACTACATCGTGCATCGCATTTGAACACCCCGACAAGACCACGGCTGTGGCATGCGGTTGTGATTCGAAATGGCTGCTCAGCGATAGCTTGCTATTTTGTACAAAAGAAAGTGCCCCAAGGCTTGAATATCTACATGAGCAACATTGCTGCCATTAATGCGCCTTTTAGCTTACCGTTGAAAATTAACTGCACTTCATAGTGCATCAACAGAAAGTTGTTATTATTTGTGCCTCTAAATAGGGAAATCAGTAAGCCCATTACAAACCTCCTGATGAACACAGGAATATTTGACATCAAAATAGGTTCTACCCTCAGATTATTTCAACATTTCTTTGGCAGATTCCGCTCGTCTGTTAGATGGCCACTCTACACTAAACTGTGCAAATTCCTCTACCAGATTTCTGTCCCTTTGCCTTTGCCAACAGAAGACATCCCCAAGATATAAATGTACAAACCACGTGTTGTCAGGCCTTCGCAGTGGTGTCTCGACCTTGTCATAGTTCAAGGATGACATTTTGATTCGCACCTCATCGTCCTCTGTTCTTGTTTATCAAAATTGGCATGGAATTTAAAAGCATTGAGCATTTGGTTAAAATTATCAACAAAGGAGTAGCAATGTGTGCGACAGGTAAATAAAGGAAACGGAAAACCGAAAAAAATCCTCCTGTGGACAATTTTGTGCCATTCATCTACAGGAGACTGCGATTTTCGCTACTTGTGTGGGCAATTTTGTGTTGTTGGTTTTCTTGAGACTGCGATTTTTGCTTTTCCTCTCGGCAATTTTGTGCTACTTGTCTACACATGACTGGGATTTTCGCTCTTCCTGTGGACAAATTTGTGCTATTTTCCTGCACGATACTGCTATTTTTGCTCTTCTTGCGGGAAATTTTGTGTTATTAATCGACACGGGACTCCGATTATTGATCGACACGAGACTGCGAATTTCGCTCCTTTTGTGGGCAATTTTATGTCATTCATCTACAGGAGACTGCGATTTTCGCTCCTCTTGTGGACAATTTTGTGTCATTCATCTACAGGAGACTGCGATTTTCGCTCCTCCTCTGAGCACTTTTTTGTTATTGGTGGTCTCGGGACTGCGATTTTAGCGCCTCCTGTGGGCAATTTTGTGTTATTGATCGACACGGGACTGCGATTTTCGCTTTTCCTGTAGGCAATTTTGTGCTGTTGATGTACACGTGACTGGGATTTTCGCCTTTCCTGTAGGCGATTTTTTGTTATTGATCTACAGGAGACTGCGATTTTCGGTTTTTCTGTAGGTAATTTTGTGCTGCTCATCTTGTGTCTGCTGTTTTTCCTCCTCCTGTAGGCAATTTGTGCTTTTCATCTCACGTGACTGCTATTTTCGCTCCTTGTGTGGACAATTTTGTCCTATTGATCTACACGATACTGGGATTTTCTTCCTCCTGTAGGTACTTTTGTGCTATTTACCTACACGAGACCGATTATTGCTACATGTTTGGGCATTTTTTTGTATTGATTTACATGAGACTGCCTCTTTTGTTCTTGTTTTGTTAATTTTTTTTATTTTTGATCTTCAGGTTAATGATTTTCGTACCTTCTGTTGTTAATATTTTTGTATTTATCTACACGGTACTTTGATTTTTGCTCCTTCTCTAGGCTTTTTTTTTATCTAGAGGAGACGTCCATCTTCGCTTTATCTGTTTGCATTTTGTTGGATCATTCTACTCAAGATTACAATGTTAGCTCTCTCCTTAGGCAATTTTGTGCCATTGATTTACGCGAGACTGCGATTTTTGATCCTTCTGCAGCAATTTTTTTGTCATATACAGGGCTGCTGTTTTTTGCTCCTTCTCTAGGCAATTTCGTACTTATCTTCGCAATCTTGCAAATTTCGCTCCTTCCTTAGGCAATTTTGTTGTATTTATCTACCGGCCACTTCGATATTTACTTCTAGGCTTTTGTTTAGTTTTGATCTTTTAGAAACTTTGAAATTTGGTCTCACTGCTGGCTCTTTTTTCGTATTTATCTGGTCAAGGATGTGAATTCCGCTCTCATTTTTTTGTAATTTTTATTCATACATCTTCGCGATGCTGTAAATTTCGCTTTAGATGGGAAAATTTTTAGCATTATTTTGCACAGTGCTGTGAATTTTGTTCTCTTTCTCTCGTGAGGTCTCCAACTTCACGATTTATGTCTCTATTTTGGGACCGCATTGCTGTTTGCATCAACTTGTTCCTGCTCTGTTCACATGGGGATGACATGGTTGAAGTAAACCATGCAGGGTGGTTCTGAGGCAGTTAGAAACAGAGTAGCAGCGCTTGGCTGTGCATGTGTTACTGATAGTTGAGTGAGCGGGTAGTTGGACTGACTCCCGACAATCTCTAGCCAAAATTTAGTGCACTGCTGCTACTGTCTTTCTCCTTCCTCCTTCTTAGTCGCAATGTGATGGCGCTGTTGAAAGGAGAGTGGTGACGATTTCCTTCGGCATCTTATAATCGCCGCATTCTGTGGCGTTATCTACCGCACTACCATCATGGTCCGGGAGAGAAGTAAACCGGTTTCTCTTGCTCTGAGGTGTTCTACTGGATAGCTACATGCTGGAATGAAGAGTAGGCAGCTAGCCTAGCCTATGCATACACTTAGTGTCCATTTTTACGCGTTAACTATTAATCTATTTTACCATTGCATCATTTTTTATCTTATCAGTTTTTTTCTTCATTTATTTTCGCAAATGTATGTTATGTCATCCATGTGTTTAGGCGCACATGCGAGTAGTGCTAACAAACAGGAATAAAATAGATAAGAAATCGCAATGGAGGTGGCATTTATGTGTCAAAAGGATGGAAATGCATTTTAGTGCAAATTGTTGAAATTCACGTAAGTGACTTGTTGACTGGCTGATGGGAGGGTACGGTCTGTACACCGATGCTTAAGTGGCATAGAGGGTGGGCACAGTCTACTGCGTCGTGATGACGTGAGACGCATCTCTAGACCTGCCTGCAAGGACACTTGAGAGTGTGCTCAAAGCCTTCCCGGTGAACGCCATGCGCTACGCCATCACGCACACTGAGCACGCGGCACTTAAGGCCATCATTTTTGTGGATGTGGTCTATGCCCTCAAATGCCAGGGTGTTAGTCTTTATGAGTTTGGTGGCTGGATTGCGGTGAACCCGGTAGGTGGACAGTTAGAGACGTTACGCCATTCGTGTGAATGCTCTAACGGCCCTATTGAGTGCCTCTTTCAACTCTGCACTGCAGATTACATTAACCTCTTCCTGTTCTATTCACAAGGAGACGAGGCGGTGTAGGCAGACCATGCAGGGTAGATGAGGGAGAGTTAGGAGCAGAGTATCAGCGCTTGGTTGTGCGTGTCAATAACGCGTAAGTGCATGGGTAGTTGAGCTGGTGTTCGACATTCGTTAGCCAACTATTTATGCATCCTCGCTACTGTTATTCGCCCTTCCTCCCTCTAGGTCGCAAAATGATGATGCTGTTGAAAGGGGCATGGGAAATTCATAGACATTAGGTGATCAGAAATCAAGAGATCAGCTCGGAAGGAGGGAAAGAGTTGGGAAGGAAAACTAGAAATAAAGATTATTCTTCAACTAGACGTAATGGAAGAAGTCCCCAGAAGATGTTGGTAGCAATTCGTGCTTTTTACTCAATTAAGGTAAGTATTTGACAGTAATGTTTGCTCGACAACGAATTTATCGCACTATGGCCTGATCTATTGTGTTAGATCAGAGGATAGCTGGCCATTGTAGCGATTCCACACATGTTTCCTTTGTCTCTGGCCATCCAAATGTAGCCGTTTTGTCCCCATTGCTCACCCCAACTATTCTTCACGATCCAATATTTCTGTCGCCTCTTGTCAGCATCGTAACCAACCACCAGAACGCCGTGATCTAGTTCATCCTCTGAGCAGGTGGGGTCTTGGAAGATGCCGTCTCTGTAAACGAAAGGAAAGACTAAGCGGACTGCATTTGTCAACCAAATACACTATTTGGAGAGTTTGCCTCACTTGTAGAACATGAAACCTAGAGAGCTAGCGTCAATGCCGACAGAAACAGGTCCCACTTTGGCAACGTTGATTTCCAATTGCTGCTCGCTGCACTTTGACGAACTTCGCCACCTTCGCAATTACCTTGGAGCGATTAAACTTGCACCTTCCATCCTGTCACAACGTAAGAGAAAGCAAATTTGTGTTGAGAGAGGTGGAGATTAATGGGAGGTGAATGGTTGAGTGTTTTTACTGTCCAATGCAGATAACACGGCGTGCATGTCTAGCTTGTACGCAAGCAATTGGTAGGTAGCTAGACCACTAATTAGAATCTGTGGAGAGATAGCAAGTTCGTAAGCAATGCAGTTCAGTGTGCCTGACTTTTGCCTAGTAGCACATTTGTCAGATATGACGTTTGTAGTCAAATTTATTGGGGAGGCATTTGGGGTTGGCACACGAACCAAGCATCGAACCCAGTTTAAAAGCACTAAAGCACATATGCTTCCAGCTGTCAAGCAGACAGGTTGTACTATCCACTAAAATAAATTTAAAGTCGCTATGTCCGAACTTTGGCATAATGCACGAATTGCAGTGGGAACCATGGAATATTTTGTTATTCCACTAGCCAATCTTTCAGTTCCTCGGTTCTTGTGAATGAAAGAGTGTGGTTAATTAACTTAGAGACAAGGCTAAAGGGACAAATAATACCACTTATTGCTTGGAAGGACAGTAGAGGCTTTGAATCAACTCAAAGTTTAGTGGCCTCCTCCAAAAGTATACACTTAAAAGTGCTGTGACAAGTTGATTGGTGCATTTGGTATCCACACCGCAGTCATCCTCTCCAATCAACACGATGTTATCAGGCTGTTTTTCTCATCTCTTTGCTATTACTATATAACTTGTAGGTTGATAGGCGTAAAGATTACCTTGTTATTGTCTGCACTTCACGCATATGAGACAAACAATCACTATAGGTGTGGGAGAGCCACTGGCTAATCAAACGTAATGGTGAAGCTCAAGGCAATAATAAAGATGTGTAGGATTTTATTGGTGCAAGGGAGGGAAATACAAACCGAGTTTTGGACAGGTATTGAACAAGTCAACATCTCTACTTTAACAATCTGATAGTGGTTTGGTTACCACGGTGTTAAATCATTCCCTTCCACCTCTCAAGTATTACAGCATACAATAACCAATTTTACGTACCTTTGCAGTGTAGGGATAATCCCTTTCACTCTGCTCCATTGCGCATCCAATATTGAAAGGCGTAGTCCATCAAGCCGCCATTGCAGCCTTCGTTGCCCTCGCTTCTACTACAGTCTACCAACTGTTGCTCAGACATGCTAATTAGCTTTCGTTTCTTCTTCTTATACTGACCTTCCAGTGCGCCAGTGGCAGAGAAGGCCCAACACGAACCACGGTCCCTGCAAGCATCAAGGTTGAGGTGAAGGTGAGTAAGTGGGTGCGATGCATGTGAACAAGCCTACCTGATCCTTAATGGGTGTCACAAGCCCCTTCTTACGCCAGTCAATGTAATTTGGAACTCGAAGTCGCATGGGGTGCTCCACATACTGCGTGCCCATGTTCTGCCAGAAGTCTTCCATGGAGGCCTGGTTGAGTGTGAGGTACTTCTCCGCGAACTCCTTCAACGTCAAGTCAGCGAGGGCGTTGAGTGCGGTAGAATACGTCTCCAGTCCTTGGTAGTAGCGCTGGTTGTGCCATCGGATGAACATGTAATTGCTGATAAAGATTCGCATTCGCAGGTGCTCCTCGCGTAGAGTAGGGTAGACCTTGTTGTTAGTCATTTTCCATCCATTCCAAATGCTTTTGATGAAGGGTCGGCTTGCGAATGTGGAGGTGAAGAGAAGGATAGCGACGCAGAAGCAAGTACGTCCAACTAGCATTGTGGAATAGTGACAAGTGTACGTAGAGCGAAACGTCCACTACTTAAATACGCTCGAGTGTGCGCATGTAACGTGGAGACAAATGAATTGTGCGAGAGGCTCCAGTTTGACGTGTTGTATATAGGAAGAATGAGCGCGATGTGAGGGACGGTGCTGAGGTCGCATGAGTAAGAGCAATTTACAGCAACCTTAGTGTGACGAAGGACGTTGCATCCAACACTTATGAACAATGTGGTTGTGCAGGCGGTGATTGAGGCTCCAGTGGCTGTTATTGTCATCCCACTCGTCTACATGTTGGTATTGTCAAATGAGCTGCATCTTCCTTGTTGTCACCTAAATTTAGTTGCGCAGTAAATGTACGTTAAATGGGGAGGTGAAGGATTAGGTGCATGCGCGTGATACGCAGGCCTATATGAAGGGATTCGGATGTCATAAATGCGTTGCGATCAGCAAATGGCTTCTAAACCAGTATCGCCTCAACAAAGTAGTCGTTACTCGTCCCAAAATAGTAACACTTGGCACCAAAGAGATTAAAATATATATCGGAGGCTTTGATTTTCTTTTTGAAGGAGAATGCAGGGATTAGTCGGGTAACTTTGTGTTAGCTAGAGTTTAGGAGTCTTCGAGCACTTTGATTGGCTACCAAATGTACCAATCACCCTGCCATAGCACTTTCAACTGCATTGCCTCTCCTTCAAGCAATGAGTAGCTACAAGAAAACGCCTCCTAATTATTAGGGCGCGCTTCAGCCTTTACCATTGCCGAGGAAATAGCGAGTTATTTATTGAAATGACACCCACTAATACGCACCTCAAGTCGCGCATTATTCCACTTTTCTGTTTAAGCAAAGCTGTATCCATAGTCTTGGATAGCACAATCTACTTGTCTAGTAGTTGAAGGCATTGGTAATGAGTAGGACGTCACTGTTGGGCTTTGGGCTACCATTTATGTTTGGTTGGCTTGACACACCCAAATGACTCGACGATGATTGTGACTGTAAACACAAGTAAAGCCAACTGCACTGCATTGTTTATCAGTGGTCTGACTTCCGCATCCACCCTAACCGAGAAAGTAGGGCCTTGTTTACTGATTTACCGAACATCCCCTATCTCGCATTGGATAACGTGCATTATGTTGGAGTTTGGAGGAATCAAAATTAGATCAATTCTAGTGGGTGGCAAAAACGGTTTACTTAGCAGCTAAATTCTATTAGTGATTGCTTAAACATTGTGGATGCCATTTTGACTGGACTTTGTGTGTGGTGAGCATGACAAACCCAAATGATTTGACAATTTATTTGAGGGTAAGCATCATACGCAACGAATGTGCTATTGGATACAATCCAAGTCCACTGCATTGCATTATTTACGAGCTCATAATCTTACCACAGATTTTTGTTAGTTGTCTGACATCCTCTTACTTGCTTGCGTAGAAGCCAGCCATGCATGCTGCGTGATTTGCACTGGACAAGCTTAAATCACTAGTAGCCCTCTTCCATCCGCCGCGCATTATCCAACCTCTCAAAACAACGCTGCCCTCTATTATGTTGCGATAGGGTGGAAGTCACATATCCAACTGATCCAAAGTGATTAATAAGGTGTCAAATTTCGCCAAGGCGCTGAAGAAGAGGGAGAATCAATTGGAGTGTGCATGAGATCGCGTTGCAAGTTACTGCGCAAAACGCGCAGCCGCAAGTGCAATAGACGGAATACGGCACCATTCACCACTCATAGGCAGTGGATGCAATCATGAAGCCAAAGTGACTTTGATGCTGATGTTGATAAGGCGCTATCTTTCAGTGTTAGGCAGCCAGTAGAGGTGCGTGTTGTTGTATGGGTAGGTTGTGGTGTCAAGTAGGATGGGGGAGGGTTAGCGGGTGGTACGAGGTGATTTGGAGTAGGAGGAGCGGAAGTCGACACGACGCACAGAGGAACGCTTAAGTGAATGAGGAGTTGGGTGTGTTTGCGCGTGTGTGAGAAGGGCAATCGATGGAGTGAGGCAAGAAGAGGAGAGAGGGTAGAGAGTGATGGAAGGTGGTAGTTAGTAAAGGGCATGTGATAGTGGTGGATAAACAATAACCGCTCAGCACTCTTCCGACCCACCGTCTGGCACGGCTGCGGTGGCAACGATAGAGCGAGCCATCACAAAACGGCGCCATGCGTGTCAGCAACGCAATTAACCAGAAGAACAGCCAAGTCAGTGAGGCAGCCATAGCACGACAACCACGTGAGTGACTTCCATTACTGCCGCCGCTACGCCCGTCGCTTTACGCTTCGACGGCTCAAAGCCACACCACGCTGACAGACGGACAGCGCGCACAACCATCACAGGTGGGCGCTGAGGAGCAGACTAGACTGGCGTCCTGGAGAAGCGCGGAGGTGAGCAATGGAGGATACCCAGAAGTACAATGGCGGGGACAGGGACGGAGGGCACCTTTCATTCTTTACTATCCCAAACCCTGCCTTGACCTCTTCTGCCTTGACATCTTTTTCTGCATGTCTGCTTGCGCCTCTTCCTCTTTAATCCATCTTCAACTGCCTCGCACAACACCTCCTTTACCTATGCACACACTTTCCTTACTTTTTGCACCTCAGTAATGTGTCGACATATCCTCAATCTGCACACTGCCACCACAATCAATTTTGTCAAACTGCAGTAAGCCCTTTAAAACCCCTCTGTGGTCTCAGCAGCTCCCGTTGCTCATATAGGATGCCTTGTGTTTTATTCCTCTGTGCTATGGCGCGCTTTGACTGCATTTGTAAGGAACAGGTGTAGCTCGGCTTATGAAGTTTTCAATTGATTATTATGTTACCTGGAACTCAAACCTATTCCTTTTTGCAGTTGTTTGATTCCCCGTCCTACAAAAGTTTTGCCTGCTTTATCGTATCATTACACAACGTTTGACTGCGAGCATTCCCGAGTGATAGACATGCACTTATCTACTACTGCTTTTAGTCCTGAATTTTAGAGCTAAGCATTATGCTGTTTTGTTATTCTAGCTGTTAAAGCTGAAGATGGCTGTTGCCTCACTCTTCATGGTATTTGCACGAGAACTGCAATGTTGATGGGTTATGACAGAAATGTGGTCCTTCTCCAACACGGCTTTTTCGACTCCATGAACACTTGGAGTCCCTGCCGACGTGGACTTTGATGTGTGATTGCAGAATAGTCGAGGAGGCACCTACTCTTAAAAACATGCATGCTTAAATTTAAGAGGCAATAAATTCTGAGCGTTTTCCTGGGACGAAATGGCCATGTGCGACCTTCTCGCATCCATCGATTTCATCTTTAACGAAACGAAGGTGGGCAAAATATTCTACGCTGGGCAATGAGCCTTTTATTGCGCTCATGCGGTTGAACACTGACGTGAGACTTCGTGTTTGTGTACCTGCGCTTGCAGCGTTCGTTTCCAGTCGTATATCTGGAGCATGTGCTGAGCCCCATTCACTACATCCCTCCACATAGCCCAATGGCTATTCTGACTGGGTGATGCGTTTCTTCGCTCCCTTTACATGCCCTGGTTGTCCCATTCCTGGTTCTGTTCGCGGGATATGACACACACAACATGAATTTGGTAATAGTGCACTTGCGCTACATTATCTTCATTCACCATATAATAAGGAGCTGATACTAAAGTTACTTGAAGTAAAATTAAAGCGATCTCTTGTTAAAAAGTATGTACAAAGTGGTTGGGCTCATTTTTTCAGTTTTTTTTTGTAGACTCAACTGCCAGTTTATCTTGCACACTCGCCAGCGGGAACTGTTTCAATATATGGTTCCCTGCTGCCAAGTTATAAACCCAGACCGCTTTCAGATCACTCTAGCTTCCGCGTTATGTAATTTGCCTTTAGTGAAAAAAATTCTTTTGGCTTTCACTTATGCTTACACAAACAACTAGTTCTTACTGCCTTCGTTGTGTACATTCTATCAACCCACTGCTTGATCATAAGATGCTAAAATGACTTTAGAATTTTCTCAAGATTTAATAAGCTATCACTTGATCAGAGAAACCCGAAGTGGTATCTGATTTAGCACATTTGATGACACCGCGCAGGCAATGTGGCAAAGTCACTTCCAAGGCTCCGGTTTCGGAGCAGCAGAGAACATGGTGGAGTTCAATCCGACGACACCACCACCCTGTGGGCTGGATGTGGTAGGGGTGCCGGTGACCGTTTACTAAGGTGAGTAGAATTGACTAGCGCCATCGCGAGACATTATCCGCATCCTAGTTGAGCTTACTCGGGACCCGGGAGCTCAGATGCTTGATGTCTACCTGTTGGACTTCAGCCATCTTGACTTCATCCATGGCCTAGAAGCTGCATCCCGCATCTATAATATCATTAACTTCTTACGATGGTATCAGTAGGCCCTCCTCTTCTCCGACTTTAGTGATCTTAACCCACTAAAGTGGACTAAATTTCCTCCATGAGAGGTGAAAGTTGGTTTGCAGTAGAAGTTCAAAACACCAAACACGGTGTAGGCGGTCGACACCTATAAACAGCTGCAGCCATAAATGCGGGTGTGATTATTAGCCCAAAAAAGGTGAAACAAAATACAGGTAAGTATCCAAGTATTTAAACTACCAAGCAGATGGAAAATAAAAATTAGATGAAAATGCGGAATAATTAAAGGCAAAAGGCAAATTTAAAATTGCATTGGTGGAAACCCCATAGTGGGTGCCATCTTCGATATCGCTCATGGGCAAAAGCGTCCCACGCAATGAGCACAACTGCTTTTGGATCAGCTCTGTTTGGCGCTTCCCATTCCAAGTCTTCTCAAGAATTATAATAAATCATGTTCTCGTGCAAATGATTCCTTGCTGAAGTCAGGAATAAACGGAAGCGTACAGATATGACTTAGGGACTATACTCCTAAGACAAATCACAGCTAATCGAGTCTAAATGGTTCGAATAGCCTATAGGATGGATGATTGCACAGGAGTTCGGGGTGCTGCGCATTAAATGTCAAGCATTATCGAAGCATTTTTTGCTTCACAATTTGATAATGTGGTTAAAGTGCTCTACATTTTCTAACAATCAATGGCTGCTCAGTCGCGTTGCACATTACACCATGGATTGCATTTCCACAGATCTGCCATCACCTCAGACTCCAGAAACAGGCAGGGTTTTTGGCAGCTTCATCCTTTATTTATTCCCTGCAGGCTTGGTGCTGTACTTTGTCCTCATTGCTTGTGCACGTTCGAGCATCAATGCTGTCTTAAGCACCACGTCGAAGAGAAGCATTTGGGTGTGTAGAGGTGGCCACTTGCATTAATTGCAATTAAGCGTCAACTAGAAAAACGTTACGACGCTGTCGGAATCCTCTCCTTCTCGTTTCTTTAGCTGTTCGTTTAGTAGTTAATCCGAATTATGTTGCCGCCAGTAAATCATTTCGCCTTAAGAAGACGTCCAATGTGTCTTAAGGGACTGTAAAATACGTATTTGGAGTTATGTCTACCTTCAGCTCTTGGAGAATCTGAAGCCCCTGGTGATTTGTGGGGAGTAGCTAGGACAGTATAAACGAAAACGGGGCAATGGGACATGCAGCTGATCAGAGTCGTTTTTAATATGAGAAAATTAAGCGCCAGCCAGTTTTATAACGAGAACTTACAGGAAGGGATGAGCCACTCATATAAGATTTTTAACTATTTTGGGACAATAAGGGTCAAAATAAAGAAAGCCCCTGCCTCTGCTATTCCAGATTTCTTCGCCAAAACATGGTCATTATGCTTCGGCTACACTGAAATTGTGGGATCGTTAAGTGTCGACAGCTACGAGCAATTACAGTAACCGATTCTGCTACTAAGTCCTAATATGGATAGATCCTGGAGCAAAGTTGCACATTTTTGTGCTATCTCAATTTTATTGCCAAAATGGGCTTCCTCTACATTGGGCACACCAAAATTATCAGCTTTTGTAACAGGAAATGCCTCAAGCAATTACAGGAGGAAGCAGGATAATCAGTTTATTTCTGATCAATTTAGGATCAAAAGGGAGAGAAAAATGTTTTGCTTTGTTCTCCTGCTATAAGCACTTATATAATAAAACATGTGTTCGGCTCCCTAGTTAAGTCACTTCTGGCAACAAAGGAACCCGATTTTTTGAGTGTGCGCATCCGTGCATGATAACTTTTCGTGTCAACTTTGGTGCACTTAGCATCTGTTAATGCTTAATTTTTACACATTAATACAAGGACTGCCTCGAGTGATTAATATACTGAAAAAGCTGCTAGGGCATAAATCCGATAGATTGGAAAGCTAAATGAATATAATGTGGCGCAGCTCCATAGGCTTGTGTTTTTTCAGCTATCTTTGCCAAAATGGGCCCTTCAACTATCAACCAGGTCTAAGTTCTTACCGTATAACACGAAAAATATCGTAGTTGAGTACAACATTGAATAGTTACAAATAAAACCAAGTAAATGGATTGCAGCTATGTGCTTATGCTAGCTCAGCTTTCGTATCGAATTCATTCGCATTGCAATACGGTCATTCCTAACTATTAGAAGTCTCACAATGGAACTGCACTTCATTGGAACGGAAGAAAACTAACATTTGATACTTAATTTAAATTAGTTTTAGATTAAAACATGTAGCATAGTAAAGTTAGCATTCGAATCTTTTCTGCTATAATAGTCAAATTACACCCATTGCACAGTTGTAAGACAAAATGATGCAGTTTAACAGGAGACTCTGCTTTTTGGTACCGTAGTAAGCCATCAGCCGGAGCCTTATCAGGATCGCGTCCAAAGCATGGAGCACAGCGCTTAGGGATAATTTGCCGTTGTTTCACACGTGTACTACCTTGAACATGCATTGACCTTAACCACCAGTAACAACACAATCACATTCAGATGTATTCGATGGTAGTGGAACGCAAATGGATAGCTCTTTCGTGGTTAAGTCCTCTCTTTCTTTGTCTCAAAGGCTTCTGACTGCAACACTGCAGCTGACAAGTAACTAAAATCTACGAATATTCTAAACATAATGTGCAGATGCGAACATTGTAGCACTTTGCATGGAGCAATGTTACTGCGTATTAATGATTAAAATCATAAGAATAAGGAGTAAAGATGATTTTATGCATTAGAGGCATGTTAAGAAAGTATGCAATGTAATTTAGCCTTACCTGAGTTATGTGCGAAGTAATGCCAACAGCAGGATTTCGATTCCACATCAACCCTTGAAGAGCACATTCCTCGCAAATTATCCCACACTCAGACGCGTTACATTCTTGTGAAATTCACATATGGCAAAGTCATTTTCACCAAGTCATCCCCAGTAATTGTGCCAAGTCTTAAGAATATGTGGCTCACATTTACCAAAGCCATGGCATTGTAGTGTAGCAACAAAGTAGAAAGCAGTTACCGCTAATAACCTTGAAGGTGATAAGCGAATTGCTTAACTTAAAAACTTGTTTCACTTAGCAAAATATGCGATTCAAAGTTGAATCGTGTCCTAAAAAGTACAATCCTCATCTATGTTCATTTTTGCTCTTTAGCAAAATATTTAACATTTTACTTAAAATACATGACCATGTGATTAAATTTCATGGAACATTTTGAATTTAAATCAATCACTAAGCAAATGCATGCATCCAAATTTTGTGAAAATTTTTAGTTATTTACGTCTTGTTTCATTTTATCTTTGGATAGGATCTGACGCAAAAGTCTGTTGTTCATTCTTCGGATAAGTCACTTCTTATTCAATTCCAGAAGTGTGTCATCTTGGCCCCACTACTGGTATAGCTCACACTACCCATAGTCTAATAGTGCTATGCCGCATTCTATGTACTCCATTACACGAGTCGTTGCCTACGCTATGGTATGATAGAAGAGGCATCATGGACACTCCCTTTTTGGGAATTCGTATGTATTGCTATAGTGTTCAGTAAAGAGGTTAAGTCTTGTGCTTTCCCTTGAAGTCGCGGTATTGAACACGCATGTGTTATATAAGAAGAGGCGCATACCAATTTGTTATATGCATGATATACAATTCCATAGGTTGATTACGCTCAAATGTTTTCTATGACAAATGTGGCAACTTGAAGAGAAGCAACGAGGGTAGTAAAAACGACTCAGCATTTCCTATGTGAAGTAAGGCAGACCCATATTCAATGCTCTCGACAGCTTTTAATAGAACAGTATCTCTACTTAGAGCTCAAGTAACTCAAAACCATTTATAAAAATATTTTAAAAATGCAAGCGGCTAAACAGAGAGCCAAACAAAGTGTCCATGGTCTACACAAGCTCAAATGGAAACAGTGCTCTCAAAAGACCGAATCAAGTCACTTGCACACGTCCGAGTGTAACAGTAAGTAAGGAAGATGCAGCAGTACCAGCACATGAAATGTGATACACTTCACTCAACTACAACGCAATGTGTCACTAAATTATTACCTCATCACTTGTTTTGCCTTTGTTTCCTCTGCATTGTGTCAATCTCACATGTTTTATTCCACTCCAGTTCATTGCTCTTTCTTAGTCTTCCTTCTCTCCTTCTCATTTTAGACAGCGACTGAATTCAGTGTCATTGGAATGATCCTTGAATCACACGACGAGAAGAGCAGAGGGGTAACAAATCCTCCTCTCACCTGCAATAGCAGGCAGAAGAGGAATGTAGGACTTTAGGTTATGGTGGACACTTACCTTGAGTGGGTGATGATGGGTTTGATGGCGGATGTAGAGCATCTCAATTGGGCGTCAGTAGCAAAGACATCGGTATCATCATTCGAAAGCGAAAGCATAAGTGACTGGCACTGGTCCATTCAAGAGTAATCTTCTGCAAGGAAAGTTGACAAGAGGCACTGATTAGAACGGGACCCGCCTTCCCTTCATCGGTGTCTATGAAGTCACGAAGTGAGGCTCGCCAAATGCAATTGCCCCCTACGGTCAGACTTCACACCTAGCCTGAATGCTTCGAGGATGGGTCCGATTTCACTGTCTACATACAAAGAGGAGGTATTAAGGGCAAATATGCGTGGTGTCTCTAGTGCTAAAAAAACTTCCTCAGTGTCGCTCATCATCACCACGCAGAGAACGCTTAGCATAATAGTCAAAGCTCAAGTGACAAAATCAACTTAGTGCATCGACTGACTGTCTAATTGTCTACTTCCTCCCTTGCTTTGTGGGCTGGGGAAATGATAGAACTGGATTTGAGTTTCACATGCACTAGTGGACGTAACAGTGGTATGCTGCCTTTGTGCCCATGACATCTACTCACTGTTGAGCTTGGTGGTGCAGTTGAATGTCAGGATGATGTTTACCATCATGACGCTTCTCTACCGTGCATATCCTTCCTCCAGCACTTGATGCCCTATGCTGTCGACACTTGTGGTAGGATTTAGACTTCTCTCAAATAACACTACCGAAAGGGTGCAATGTAGTCATCGCATGACAGCATCAGCGTATTGATCGGCATGGGAGAGCTGGAATTACTGTTAAGATTCGGATGGCACACCGACAAACGAGAAGACATCAATTGGGTTCCGAATTCAATTAATTGCAGAATGGAAGTTTTGTCGCTACACAACATGTTAATGCAATACATGATGACGGTTTTGGAAGTGGGAAAATAGGCCCTACACTGGGTCCAGGTGGACTACGAAGCGTCTATCATGATTACAGCATGTACGAGCAGGTCATAGCTACTCCGTCATCTCCATTCCAATCAAAGATGATAGGATCATCCTCAACTTACAGTTGGCCTTAATGATATGTTTGGAGTGCTTTTAAACTTGGGTGGATATTTTTATTAAGGTAGAGCGGCAGTAAGGTGCTACGCACTTACCGAGACATCACCTATTACTCCATGACGAGTTCAAATCACGATAATGGATTCCATTTTAGCCTCAACATAAGGTGACGATAGTCACCTCGTTGCAAAGGCAACGATGGCTTGGCTGCATTTGAGCTTACAAAGGTGTGTCTGACAACAGTCATTTGCATGCATTCGTAAGCACCTCTCAAAGAGCATTGGCTTTCTTTTCCTTCTGCACACTATGCTGGGTGTGTTAATCGTGCCGATTAGGTCTAAGATCTGCACTTGCAATTTCTGTCCAGGTTTTCTCATACTGCATTCAACTTTACTAAGTTGCAGGGCTTTACAACGCCAAAGCCTAACAGAGTACAACGTAATCAGGTCGTCATTGACAAGCTCAATCTATGTGCCTCTGCAAAGGTTACTCAAATGCGCTGGCACAACCTGCTGAAGACTGCTATTTTGATGGCGTTTGTAGCGCTGACGCACCTGTACCTATGCCCATTCTTTGACGTCGGTGAAGAAGAAACTGGTCAACACACTATCAATACCGGTCAATTTTGGGTGAGATGATGCCGATCTGGTTTGATTTCTGAAGGTCAATTGGTGCAATAAAAGTGCTTAGGGTTTCGATAGAGAGTGCGGCACCAACAAAGACGCTTCCAAGGCAAAAGACCAAGTGACCAGCCCATGCGTCAACCCCTTCTTTTATTAAACACATTATGACGACGAGCATATTTGGCGATCCACACTTAGCAAATTGTACACAGTCATTGAAAAGGCCCCTACTTCCTTTTTCCTAACCTTCACACCCCAGCTCTACTTAATCGACATGTTGGTGTCTCGACTTCTGATAGTTGATTGACAGGACCTAAGACCTAAATTGTCTACGCCTACCCTTTCGTTTGAGTCGATTCGTCAAGCTTATTTTGTTGTACAGCATTTCTGCAGCGGCAAATAAGTGAATGGTGGGCCTCTGTCCCACCGCACATCAGCAAAATGGGCAAGCCCTGCAGTGCAATCATTGCCCACATCTCACTCACGTGATGTGCCGTTAGACCTCGTTCATGTCCTGTACTTGTTGTGGTCCGGTCCCAATGTGCCAGACTACTCCTCCATTCAGGCCACCGCACAAAGAGGACTTGAAAAAAAATTCAGCCACACACCCAGATTCTTTGCCTGTTAGGCCTAGCCTTCCTCAATTCGCCATGAGCAACTAAATCGTGATCGCTGACAACGTTCAGCAATTTGTCTTGATTCTTTTCAGGTTTTTTCACATTGGCAAAACACTTGAATTTATTTGATTGTATGCATTTACCAACACCCCACTTCTCCAGTTGTTTGAGTAGGAGTCAGTTATCACAAAGTAATGAGTGCCAAAGAAAAACATCCACAGGACAGCCATGCCAGTCTCTGAATTTCAGTGCAACTGAGGAGATACTTGGCCTCCAAGTCACTGATCCTTCCTGACAATCCTACTGGATCTTGACCTTCGTCCGGCTTGGCTTCAGAGCTGATTTCGGAGACTGGACTTCTGCTGACTATTTCGCGTGTTTATAGGCGGAGGTTGAAATGCTAGTCTAAAAGCGGGTTCGTAAAAGATGGCACGAAATCCTAGTTTGCTTACATTCTCAACGCCTTTATGCTATAAAACCCCGACTACTGACACCTCCGTTGTTCATACCCCTTTTGCAGAACACAGAACTAGGATAGGTGCCGAAGGTAGACGTCATTCTCAGCCTATCTGTTATGAATAGTCGGCGGTTCATCTATCCATAGGATATGCACTTCCTCCGCACTGCTAAATGTAGTCGCAAACAGCTTGAAAAGGAAGGAATTCTAACCCTGCTGTACGGTAGCTTCTTCGTAACATTTATAGATTAATGAAGTTTTCTAGTGCCCTCTAGCGGCTTTGCACCAAAACATTTTAGGATGACTGATTAAACATGTCGTCTGACCAAGTCAAAATGTGATGAGCAGGGAGGCAACATTATATCCACTCCAAAGACTTGTAAGTAAGTGACTGACAATTGCTGGGGGAAGAGTTTGTATTTCAGTCTTGCAAACTTTCCATGCACCTGATCATTCACGACATGGTAATCGTTAGTTGTGAGGAGCACAGCAACATCAGACAACAAAGTTAGCGTCGTCAGCTAGAGCTTTCTAGATTGCACTTCATCAGACGCAAGATAAATTCATCTCTTTGTTGTTTCCTCTCAGGCATGACGCTTCCCTGCCCAGCCACGTATGGATAAAGATACAAATGTATTGTGTGTCGTTAAAACTGATCGCAGGGCAAAAGTTTGGAACTGGTCTGCTTCTCCAGCACTAAAACATGGTTGCCTGATAGCAGTGACAAAAGCTGGCGTTTTGCGATTTGCATATACAAACCTGTCGAGTGTTGGTAAACATTACAATTCCTAGGTTCTGCTGAAGCCTTCAACGAAACAAGTGACTTAAAAAAACTGGCAACAATTGTTTTTGCGTTTTATCAACTTCAGGCTTAACATTATTATCCCAAGCATGAATTCATTTAGAAAATCTCATCCATTTCACTTTACAAAACGTGAGGAGGACAGTGCGAAGTCGAACTGTATCAAGTTCACAAAAATAATGCACTCGCTTTAAAGGTCTAAGCATCATTTATTTATCGGGTGATATTTTCAAATTTTGTTGGCACACGCTACTACTGAAGTCAAGAGGGTCGAGCTAGTGCGGGGCTACGACTTGCCCACATCAAGCTTGGAAGGCAGGACATCGAAAACCACTTTTAATACTTCATTCGACTTTGCAATGCAATTTGACTTGCAATGTCAGTTTGGAATGGCAAACCAAATTATCAAGGTGTTCTACAAGTATATTTCCTTAATTCACACGGCATTACACCTTGGTCCCATTGCATGGTTAGCTATGCAATAGCAGAATAAACGGAGTCTGTTCGAGCGCTAGCAGAATCTACGGAGACACCTATAAAGGCCGCCATAGGAGCTACCCAAAGCATTCCTCACACAATCAGTATTAGCTCTGCAGTTGCAAAGCATGAGATCATTACCGACTCTAAACCATCTGTTTCTTCTCCTCGCATTCATCTCACACCTCACCTTTACTGTCGCTGTGACAATTGGCTAGGCTGCGCCGACGATAAAGACAGATCCCTCCAATGTGATCTAGGCATTGATGAGATTGAAGAAGTAGTCAGGAATGTGGGTGAGAACAAAGTGTTTGGTGAAAGTGATGGGAGCGACAGTGTTTTTATGGCGGCTAGATCGTGCCATCTTCCAGCAAATTATTCATGTTTTCATAACCACTACTTTAAAAGGGTTTGATGCTTTTCGTGTCCAAAATTTGTAGACTTCTTACTTTTACTTTATTCCACGCCACTGCATTCTGCAAAAATGGCTAAACTAGTCTGCTTTGCTCCATCTCCTTGTAGTGCAAGAATGCGGAAAGCCACAATGCTGTCTCGTGAACATAATTACACTGATTCAGTTTTATTCTACAACAGGAATTTCATTGCTGTGTTCTAGCGCTCCCGTTTTAAAACTTATTTTACCATCCATATTTTCAGAAGCTTGATTCTTACAAACCACATTTTCTTTGCCATCGCGACCCACCAGCGTGGTATTATGATGTTGTCAAGGTCGTCGCCGTCTTCACATTGTGCGGCAATGCAAAGCAACATCAAGTCATTTTTACATAGCTTGAACGAATTGGGTTGCCAAAAGTCCTCGTAACCTACGTCTGCATGACTCCTGATCATCCCACAATGCAGCACCACGTATTTACTTCAGGAATAATTTGCCCAAAACTCAACCACATACAGATGCAGAAGATGGGTTTTGGATCGCGTTTCTTGTTAGCTCCTAAGTTACAAATTTTGGACTCCTAAAAAAATTTGTTACTCTTGCAGGTGGTGTCTTGAGCCCACTTTCGTCCTGACAAATCTGACCCTATGGAAAAGCGTTCCAGGTTACTTCTCGTCTGATATTTCCATCGTATACACGTTGCACAATGTGCATCTATTAACCTTACTTCGTTTAAAGACCAACGCTGACGACTGGAGGAAAGCTTCAATGCCATGCCAATGGGGCAGCTGAAAGGTTAACACAGCAGTAACTTTGAGCAAAGGACTGTAGATATACAAATAAATGCTATCGAAAGGCGTTTGACAAACAGATCTCCTACCATAATCTCCGCCTCGCCTGGCCATTTCTTTCAGCATTTTGCTCAAGTCCAAACAGTTGCCCAATGGTGATGATAGCTACCACATCTGCTTAATGGTGCCGCATGCTGACATGACGACACAACAACATTCAGAGCAGCCCTGCAGAGGCAATGTTGCTACGAGATTAATCAAACAGTGTGCAGCCTCCCCCTTCTCACTTCCCCCTTACGCCCACCTAATCAACCACCCACGAGTTATACATTCTGCCCATTATAAAACCATTTTCAAGGCTAAGTAGCATCATGCCACCCTTTTAAAGTCTCATGGCACCTCCAGAATGCACTCATTACCTGTGCTACCAGCAATAAGCTGCAACCCAACAAAATGAAAACAATTCTACACCTCCAGAATCA